>MU380244.1:0-149090 GCA_022495085.1 Xylaria sp. FL1042
TTAAAGCGTTATTATTTTATTATATTTAAAGCAGTTAAAGCTATAAAAATATTTTATTTATTTTTATTAGCTTTTTTTTTATAATATTTTTTATTGTTTTTATTTTTATTTATTTTTATTTAAAAATTTTATAAACTTTATTTTTTTAAATCTATTTAATAATTAAATATTTTATTAGTTTATAATCGGTTTAATAATTATATTGTTTATAATTATAGTTTTTTTTTTTTAAGCAAGACTTTTTTTTAGGCTATATTTTAACTTTTATTAATTTAAAGTTTTTTTAGTTTTATAAGTTCGCTAGCTGCGTTAACTTATTACTTTTTATTATTAGCTAATTTTAATTTAATTATTTAATAAGGTTATATATTTAATAATTTTCCTTGTTTATATAATAAATATATTTTTTTATAATTTAATTTAATAACTATAAAACTTTTAAATAATATTTGCATGCTTTTTTATTTTAACCTTAATAAACTAAGCATTTTAATTTGCTTAGTATAATATTTTTATTTTAACTTAAAATAGCGATTTTATATTTTTGCTTTAAAAAAGTTTTTTTTAAATTATTTTTTTATTTTTTATTATTTTAAACCTTTATAATTTATATTTTTTTTTTTAGTTAAAAAATTCTCTTTTTTTTATAGTTTTTTTTTTTTATTTTTTTTTTAAATCGGCATTAACTTTAAAAATATTTTTTTTTTCTGCAGTTATAGCATTTAATATTAAATATATTTTATAATTATTATTTTTAAACTTTATTAATTTATTTAAACTTCTGCTTAATATTTTTTTAAATATTATTTTTTTTGTTTTTTTTAGTTTTTTTAATTTTAAAGTATTAATTAAATAATTGTCGGTCGATTATAATAGTTATATTAATATATATATTAATTTTTGCTAGCTTATTTATTTTATATAGCTTGTTTTAAACTTAAAATTTAAGTTTATTATAAAATAAATAAAATAATATAAATTTAAGCAATTTAAAAATTACTACTAGTTGTTTAAATTTTATAATATAATTAGCTATTACTTTTATCTGCTTTAAGCAGTAAAATATTTTTTTTATATGCTTTGCTTTTTAAATATTTTTAAATAATATTTTTATTTAATTTTTAAACTTAATATAATTTGCAAAAATTATTTTAGTTTTTAATTTAAAATCTAATACCTTATTAGCCTTTAAAAAATCTTTTAAAATAAATTAAAACTATTTAAATATTTTTTTTAACAAGAATTATAATATAGTTATTATTTTTTAATTTTTTTTTATAATAAAAACAAAATATTATTTTAAATAAAGTTTAACATAAATTAAAAAAGCTTTTATATTTATAGTTTTATTATAAGGTTTAAAAGTAATAAGCTTAAAGCTTTTAACGTTTAATAATTTTAATATTATAAATAATTTTAATAATAAAAATAATAATAGCAATAAAAAATTAAGTTTTTTGTTTTAAGTTATTATTTTAAATATAATAATAATAGCAAGCATTAGTTTTATTAATAAAAATATAAAAGTTAGTTATAATATAAATGCTTATCTAGCGCTTTAACTTAATATAATAATAATAATTATTACTATTATTTTAATTTTTATTATTATTACTTATTAAATAATTAACTTTAAAGTTATAGTTATAAATATTATTATTTTAACTATAATAACTAATATTTATATTAGTTTAGTTTTTTATGCTAAAGTTAAGGTTATTATAGCTTTTTTTTTACTACTGCTTAACTTTTTTTTTTTTACTACTTTTTTTTTAATTAAAGTAGCTAAAAAAAATACTAAAGTTTATTGTTTTAATATATTACTAGTTTTAAATATTTTTAAAATCTTTAAACTTAATTTTTAACTTTTTATTTTTAATAATATAACTTAAATTTAATTTATTAATTATTAAATAAAAAATACTTATATAATACTTATAATCCTTTTTATTATTTAAATATTTTTTTAGTATATTTTTAAAAGCTTATCTTATAAATTAACTACTATTTAACTTTTTATACTAATATTTATCTTCGGGTACTAAGTCTTATTAATTAAAAAACTATTAAAATATTATAAACCTATTATATATTTATAATAAAGTATAAGCAGTATATAAAGTTTTTAATTTATAAATAACAATAAAACTAATTAGCAAATATTTATAAAAAAAATTTTCTAATACTTTTACTACTATTTAATAAATAAAACAATATAAATAATAGTTAATTAATAAGTATATTAATTTAATAAAGGTAAGCCTTACTATAAAGTTAATAGCTAAAAAATAAAACTAAGCAAGTAATTAAACATAAAAAATATATTATTATATAAATATTTAAAAAATAGTACTTTTTTCTTTTATTATATATTATTTTTATAATTTATATAATTTATATAATCTATATAATTTATATAATCTAGGGCAGATTAACAAAATCTATTAAATTAACTAGATTATTATATCACATGATTAGTTAAAAAATTCTCCTCTCCCCGCTTACACAGAAAACCTTCCCTCTTGGTTGGGCCCGTTGGTCCAACCCGCAGTAGCCCGTTCCTTTCGCAACAGTTATCTTATGTAAGTTATTATATTGATATTCTCATTTACTCCGCAAATCCTATCATTTAAGCTATTTTTGTGAGATCATCTAAGTTTACATTAGCATTATTCGCCTTTGTTACCTTCTAAGTGGTTATATCGAGTTTCGATACTCTGAAAGTTGGAAGAATATATTAGCTCACAAAATCGGAAACAGTGGCGCCCTTTTCCCATAGCGACGCCGTGTGAAGACCGAGTACCAGCGAGTCTACCTCAGACTCCCTTTATATCTTGCAGAACTAAACGGGGCTGGTTTAGAGCAGGAAGAATTAATAGTATGAACAGTCGTTTAAGGGGTTTGGAGCAGAAGAGGCTGTTATTGTTAAGTGAAGAACTTGATAATTGTGGGACGATAGAACCTCACACAGCAATAGACGCCCTTCTAGGCGCCACCGAAGGTGGACTACTGCCAGTTGAGCTAGTTGCTATTTGCATCCAGACTCTGAAATGTCCATCCATATTCGGAACCGGGGAGTGGTATGAAGTCTACGGTGTTCTTTGGATTGAGTGGGTTGATGGTGTTGCCTATCGGAAAGGTTCTGGGGCTGTGTACAAAGAGGTATGGGAGTCATATAATCTGGAAGATGTTAACTTAATTCTTGGGTAGAGCCGGGGGTACCTATCTTGTGTGAAGTGAGCTTTAAGTCATGAAACCCATGTTCACTGAAGCAAATCTTGATGATTAAATTGCAAATTACAGTAAAATATCGACTTGAGATTGACATATTCACGAATATTCACTTTCCCCTCTCTCGCATGGTTCCTATCGAAGTGGTGTGCAAGCTTCTAATTGAATATGTATAGGTGGGCATATTTCGCACGCTCTCAGAGGCTTTCTCGTAGCAGCACGAGCTAGCAACTGGAATACGACTGTTTTCATCTATGTCACTGATTCTCCGCACTACCTAGCGATAAATGTTACGTTAAACTAGAAGCTCGGGAACTCGGCTTAAGAAACTTGGTCTTATCCAGGGGGGTTGTGAGGCCGGGAAACTTCTTCGTCGAACATCAGACGATATTCAAGTATCCAGCTTCAATATGGCAGTCAAAAATTAGCTAATAAGGAACAGTGTAAGTAGAACTACGACGTCGAGCTACCTATAGTAAGCCTATTGAGTAAGCTGAGCTAGGTCTGCCTGAAAAGTAGAAGGTTGACGATGAGCGCTGATAGTCATAAGGCCCTGCCTATTAATGGAGAACCAACAATCGACCTGCAAACTAGTTAAAGAGGGTGGGAATTCGAGAAGCAGGGGTTCTGTGATCGCGTGACGGAACATCGAAGGCGATTAACCGTGTATTTTGATTTAGGATGTTACCATCGAAGACGAATTAGGCAATTCAATTCACGTCTACGGAATCTAAGCTGAGAGCATAGTACGATGGTGTAACAACTTCGGTCTCTTACGAAAGGTCCACGCGACCTGGAAGTTATACGCGATGTCCGTATGCCCTGGACCTATAGATCGCAGTTCTTGGTAATGAGGTTACTCAGCCCTTGCTTGGCCTGAGACTTATTGACGGCCGTCGTAAATGCCGAAAGCCGATAGAACTGTAGCACCGGCGCGGAAGGCTGCCGAATGGGCGACGGACCTTGAGACCACAAAATGTTCTTGTCAATTCGAGTCTATTCTCTAAGCCCTTGTTTCCAACTGATATTCTAAGACGTGCTTTGTAATAGCTGCATATTTAGTCAAGGAGCGGGATAAGACCAATCTAGACCAACGCAAAGCTGGGTGGGGTTGAATTCTATCATGCCCAATTGAAGATTCATCGGGATGGTGGTTGAGGTAACACTGAACATCACGGAAGAGACTGGCGTCGAACTTCCGCTTATGTATCCTCCCGACATGGCCGAAGGATTTAACTTTAAATACGACGTGACGTAAGGAAGTCTACCAGGATAATTAACCGACTCCCATACAGGGGTCCCCAGCTTCTCGCAAGGGGGTGGCGTACTTTGTACCAGCGTATCCAAAATGGAGAGACGCTATTGGCATACCTTCAACACGCCTAGTATGGGTAGATATGCAAGGTACAATTCTAAGGTGTAGGGTATGCTAAGTCCTACGTGGCTATTAACTTATATATATATATAGTGTATATCTATCTCTTCAGCTGTCCACAAGATCATAAGTAGGCTTCCAGGCACAATTATAGGAATATTATGTCTTAACATTTGCGCTTTGGGGATCTGGGTCGACGGGTAGAATCTTTGAAGCATCGCGAGTCGACTCTCAGCCTTACTATATAGCACCCCTTCCGCTTCAACTTCAACCTTAGCTATTCAAGAGCTGAAACAGAAGAGGGGATACTGTAGGCAGACGAATTCGACTGGCTGACCCAGCCTTCGTCGACTAAAGACCTAGAGTACGCTGAGAGGCCCAACGACAACTCGATCGATAGGAAGATTGACCCAAGAGTGTGTTACACTACCTAATGTATATAATATATCATAACATCGTAGAGACAATAATTTGAGCTTCCGAGCTCCGAACCGAGGGGTCGGGTAGATACGAATTCTGATACGTAAACATTCTTTTTACGCCGAGCGAACCCCCGCTGTTTTAATCTCCTAGCGCGTCTATTTTACATGATCCCGGGTTCGTTGGGGGACTATTCCGTATATGAGGTGAGACGACTACACGCCGGTCCCGAAAACCTCTATTATGGAGTCAACAGATGTTCGGTTTTACGACCGCTCTCCGAGGTGTCTAAGACTCGTTATACGCTAACTAGGAGGTGGGTATATCGTAAGAATGCATTATTACTCACAGAGACTTGAACCAGGTATCTACGAGCGAGACATCTACCGCGATACGCGGAATGCTCTCCCTGTTCTCTTTGTCATATGATGGAATGCAAACATTTCCTGCAAGATTGACGCGAGTCGGCCAATTGAGCGAAGAGCCGAAGGTAAGCACTATTCGGCGCTTGATGGTGCTGATGTTGATCACAATCCTAGACTGGTAATTACCGATGCGGCCAAAGAAATCGAAGCAGATTCTCGTCGCGCAGCATCACCTCCAATTGTCTTCCCTTACGGTCGGCGTTAAGCTAACACGACTACGGACGAGATGCGGACAGTATGTGGGCATGATGCGGATCGAGGAACACATGACAGGTTATTTAAGGCTTTTGTACTGACTGACGCTGTTTTCAACGTGGTGCTCGACTTATCGCTAGGCTCGACAAGAAACTAGTCAACACGATGCCTTCTTTTTCGATCTTCGCCGCGGTCGTATCGACCTTGGCGACCGGCATTTCCGCCATGCAGGTTCACGTCCACGATGCTACCTTCATACCAGACGTCGTACTTAGTGTGACGAGACAGACCATCAGCATTGGTGGCATTGAGCGATACAGCACTGTGGTCAACAACTCATCACCAGCACCTGAACTCAGAATACCAGAAAACGAGGTTATATGGATTCGAGTGCGGAATGACGTGGACGATGCCAATGTCACGATGGTAAGCCCATTCCTTGCCATGTTGTGTACACAAGATTCAAAAACTGACGTGGTGACTTATAGCACTGGCACGGGTTGACCCAGGCTGCGTATCCGTTCTCAGATGGCACGCCTCTCGCTAGTCAATGGCCCATCCCGCCGCATCACTTCTTTGATTATGAGCTCAAGACGGATAACGGAACCGCCGGTACCTATTTCTACCACGCTCATGTAGGGTTTCAGGCCATCTCGGCGACCGGTCCGTTGATCGTGGAGAGCGCTGAGCCGCCCCCTTACGACTATGATGATGAGCGTATTGTGTTTATCCAGGAACTCTTCAACCAGACAGACGAGGAGGTCGAAGAGGGTCTGGTGTCCACTCCCATCATCTGGCCCGGAGAGCCAAAAAGTTGGTTAATCAATGGCAAGGGGATCTCCAGCTATGGCATCGTCGATCCCTCCTCAGCGCTATTGGATGTCATCGAGGTCGAGCCAAGCAAAACATATCGATTCCGCTACGTCGCTGCGGGGTCTCTGTCATTGGCATCGTTTGGGTTTGAGAACCATACGGATCTTGAAATCGTCGAGGCGGACGGTCACTACACGAAACCATACCCCGTGGAATTTCTGCAGATGGGCACTGGTCAGCGGTTCAGCACGCTGTTGAAAACAAAATCCTGTGATGGGCTGGAGTCATTTGGCAAGCTGGACTTTTACTTCCAGATCGAAAGCCGAGACCGTACTGCCGTAGTCAGGAATTACGCGATCCTCCGATATGATGCGAGCAAGTGTAATGCCAGCCTCAGCGGCTACGTGCCCACCAACTCCAACCCGCCAATCCCGCCTATTTCTCTCCCACCTACCGTCAACGGCTATCTCGATTACGTGCTGGAGCCCCTCGAAGCGAACGACTTCCCTACCGCGGCCGAGGTCACCCGTCGAATCATCATCAACGTCCAACAGATCGTTGACGTGTGGTATGCCTGGAGAGACAACAACGTCAGCTGGACCGAGGACGCGACCGACCCGCTAGTGCACACCACGCCCTCTGTACCATATCTCGTGGCTCTCTATCTGAACGAGAAAGGCTATATCCCGAACTACCCAGCCGCCGTTGCTAATGGAGGACTCGACCCCACGACCAAAGCTTACCCTGCGAAGCTCGGCGAGATCCTTGAAATCGTGCTTCAGAACGTCGGGACGCGTACGTATGATGGTTCCCCCGGTGGCGGTCTGGACACTCATCCTTGGCACATGCACGGGAAGCATTACTACGACATCGGGTCCGGAGAGGGCAGTTATGATCCGGAGGTGGCCGAGGAGAAGCTGAAAGGCACAACCCCGATCCAGAGGGACACCACGATTCTATTCAGATATAATGCGACGACCGGGGTGGACGAGGTCCGCTCATGGCGAGCCTGGCGAGTGAGAGTCGAGGATGCAGGCGTGTGGATGGCGCACTGTCATATCCTGCAGCACATGGCACAGGGCATGCAGACGCCATTTGTCTTCGGCGATATGAAGGATATCGTCACGGTCGGGATCCCAGAAGTTCAGGGGTATCTGACTTATGGAGGGGACGTGTACGGCAACAGCAGCCATGCGCCAACGGTTATTCATTTCAGCGAGTCCGATTGAACGACTGAGTCTGTTGGCACTGACGAATATATAGACTGACTATATCCGTAATACCACCTCATGTTGTCAGCTTGCATATTGTGTTGTATACCTGGATAGTATACATACTGTAAATATATTGAATTCATCACTCCAGATACAATAACTCCCTGTGTTGCGGTGCAAAAAGTGCTAACCGCCAACCATCCTGAAGACCCGGTCACCAACTCAAACAATTTGTTATGCTGTACCAAGCCAGCCACGTTATGTAGTCGTTGAGGGTTTAATTGGAGCTCGTTATGCCCTTTAAATGGCAAGACTTACCTTTTTTGGCAGCAAGGCAAAATTTGGGCGGCTGTGTAATGACCTCCCCGCATTGCCTCACTAAACCAACAATAAATTCGCCCTCGAAGCAGCAATAAGTTCTCTTTTGCCATTTGAATCTTAACACTCTTATGTTATCTATGCCAGTCCGGTATTCAGTCGCGGGTATGTCTAAATTTAAGTCCCAGTGCTGCTCAGCTCTCCACATATCGGAGTGGGATACTGGTACGTGTTATGTCCCGTGTAAGACCGTCTGGTCCTTCATTGACGAAGTCGACAGGTCGAGGCTGGGATAGTAGAACAGTCGATCTACATCACGTACTATCGCACGGTTCAGGTGGGAATGAGAGCCTCGTATCTGCCGGGTCAGCTATATGCATCATGTCAGCCATGCTGTGTTCCCAGCCGAGAGAGGCAGCTCGCTAACCGTCTTACAGCTTCGCGAGTGCCAACATGATTCGGGGATGCGATGTTTGTCGAGGCCATCTCGTCGATAAGTTCCGTATGCCGAAGGTATGGTGGTCAGATTACAGTCGTAAATCAAACGGATATTTCGGTTGTCAGCGCAGCCGCGGCCCTTCCGGTTCAAGCTCGATAGGTACGTTCACGCATCCAAGCTACCCTTTTCTCTGTATTAGACTAAACTAGATTCCAGATACATGGGCATATTTCGAAATCAAGAAGCTCGAAGCGGCGGCCAAGTATGACTGGTATAAGTTCAACATATTCATACGCTGGGATGTGGCAACTCATCAGACCATCATACTCGCATTCGACCTCCCCCTAGTTGTTGCGTCCAGCTTCTTCGAAGTACTCGCAAGTCCCGATCCTGGTAGTCTCCAATCCCCCTTTTGGGTCTACCCTCACCTATTGAGTGAGGTAGCGCGACATCAAGAGGCCGCCGTCTGGGCCATTCGCAATCAAGTGAGAGAAGTCGAGAAGAAAATCCCATCTAAGGGGAGGCCGGACCCTGACTACAGGCATCTACACGACATCGCCCGACACGCCATCCACGTCTCCGAAACTCTTGATGTGGCTATAAAGACCATAAGGCGCATGATAGAGCGCCATAAGGATCTATGGTCGTCACTCTCCGATCAAGGTGGCGAACAAGAGATCCATTCTCAGCTCCAGTTCTTCGAGAGCTATATCAGTAGCTTGAGCTCCCGATCAGCCTCCAACGAAAAACGGATGCTCAATGAGATCCAGCTTGCTTTCAATACCGTTGCGCAGCACGACGCGAGTACGTCCGTTAAGATCGGCCTTGCTACGCAGTCAGACAGTCTCACTATGAAGTCGATTGCCTTCGTAACGCTTACATTCCTACCACCGACTTTCATTTCTGCCATCTTCAGTATGTCGTTCTTCGATTATAGCGCTGGCTCGGGATGGGTCGTATCTGATAAATTTTGGGTATACTGGGTATTTGCTATTCCAACGACTCTCTTAACAGTCGTTGCCTGGTATTTCCTGCAGAAGAAGTACAGTGTTCTGGCATCACATGAGGACGAGAAACACCTGCCTCCGAGATTTCTGGTAGTATAGTATAGCCGAGAATGTAATGATAGTGAAAATAGTGAGGCAGTGTCCCGCCTCAATATTAGAGCTGTTGTAGTATTTCGTACACTGCTACTCCTAAAGGACTACCAAGGCTAGTTGGGGCGCTTAGAATTAGCGACCTGAGTAAGCCTCACATGGTGCCTCTGAATTCTAATGTCGTTTCCGCTTCAACCATGGCGGTCACTAATCCGTCTTCGGCTATTATTGTGCATGGGATATTGACGCTTTGTCCGACCTGCCGAATTACTTCCTCGTATTGCTCATACGTCAATATGTCAAGTAGACTTACAACGTCCTGATTAATGAAGTGACGATACGTCTCTAGCCTTCGCTTGAAAATTTAGTGCCATCTCCTTATTACAGATGAGGAGGCCATTCCTGAGTGGGCATTCCAACTTCCGATGAATTGTAAAGGTGACTGACTGTGTCAAATTATCACACTTAGAGTAAAACGTCTCAGAATTGTCGGATGATACGGGAACTTCGAAATTAATATATACTCAGGGACTCATTGAAGATGCTCCATTCGTCACAGTCTCCAAAGTTGTTGACTACTGAGACTTCTTGGTAGTCATTCATTCTTAAAACACCACACAGTGTCAACGACGATGGGAATAGACATAAAGATGTGAATCTCCTATATTTCCAACTCACATTGCATGGGTAAAGTATTGGCTATGATTTAGGTCATAACGCAATCTGCGTAGACCTGTAGGCTGATCTGAAACATCTTGTTCTGCAACAATTGACACACTGCTTCGATAGCAGCACTCCCAGCACTTATGCACTGCTGGAAAGAGAAGGACTCTGGGAATTGTAGGATTGTAAAAGCATCGCGATTCCGACGTGACCGCTTCTACTAGCTAGCTGCGATGGCGTCATACCATAATAATCAGATATATTAACCTTAGCGCCATGAGCAAGGAGTAGTTCGATATTTTTTGGGTTTCCGTATTTAGCAGCTATATGTAACGGTGTCCGGCCGTTGTTATCGGCTGCGCTGACATTAGCGCTATGAGCAAGGAGTAGTTTAGTATTTTTTTGGTCTCTATATTTAGCAGCTATATATAACGGTATCCGGCCGTTGTTATCGGCTGCGCTGATATTAGCGCTATGAGCAAGGAGTAGTTTGGTATTTTTTTGGTCTCTGTATTTAGCAGCTATATGTAACGGTGTCTGGCCGTTGTTATCGGCTGTACTAAGATTAGCGCCATGAGCAAGAAGTAGTTTGATATTTTCTCGGTTTCTGTATTTAGCAGCAGCAGCTATATGTAACGGTGTCTGGCCGTTGTTATTAGCTGCGCTGACATTGGCGCCATGAGCAAGGAGTAGTTTTATATTTTCTTTGTTTCTGGATTTAGCAGCTATATGTAACGGTATCTGGCCGTTGTTATCGGCTGCGCTGACATTGGCGCCATGAGCAAGGAGTAGTTTGATATTTTCTTGGGTTTCGTCTTCAGCAGCTATATGTAACGGTGTCTGGCCGTTGTTATCGGCTGCGCTGACATTGGCGCCATAAGCAAGGAGTAGTTCGATACTTTCTTGCTTTCCGTATTCAGCAGCTATATGTAACGGTGTCTGGCCGTTGTTATCGGCTGCGCTGACATCGGCGCTATGAGCAAGGAGTAGTTTGATATTTTCTTGGTCTCCGTATTCAGCAGCTATATATAACGGTGTTCTACCGCTGTTATCGGCTGCGCTGACATTAGCGCCTCTATCAAGCAACAGCCGCGCTAGTTCTGTGTGACTCCAGTCTACAGCCACGTGTAATGGCGTGAAACCACCAAAAAAAGAAAGACCGCTTAGATCGAGACGTGGACCCTGGTTATAATTCTCTGGACAATCATTTTCTGGTGATAGATGGGCGTTAACTTCTTGATTGCAGGCTGTATCCGAGGCAGCATAAGTAGAACAGTCATTTTCCTCGCTGTGGCCGTGTTCGATGTCGTCATAAGTCAATATGTAACAGAGGTCTTCACATAGGGCTGGCCCCATATCTTGGTCGCATAATCTAAACCAAAGTGTAAAGTCAAATGACTCAAAAAAGCGTTGCTGTGGGAAGCTAGTCGCAGCTTTTCTTGAGTGATATATAACGCTGTTGATGGCCCAATAAAAGAAGGGGAATCTTGCCATGAAGTTCCATTTTTGTTCGTAATCCAGCTGTTCCGGAAGCCTCTCAGCGTTAGATGACTGAGCTTCGATATAAACGAGGCAACATTCTTTCAATCGATCGTGACTGTGACTTTCGAAATCGTGTGGAAGATTTGGCCAGAGCTCAGAAATCCCGCCATCTTTAATAAGGAAATCTCGCACAGATTCATGAATAAACTGAACTTTAGGGTAATCTGACCTGGTAACCTCGGCAAGCCCCTTTGAGGAGGTTGAAACGAAGCGTCTCATATGGTCTAGTGTGACTACCTCGGGATTCCATTCGGCCAGGTCACGCTCTTCTGAGTCGAATCCGGCCTGTAGTGCGTAGTAATACTCCTCGGGAGTTAGGGGCTCTCGAGAATAAAGAATCCATTGTAAAGCTAGCAAGAGCTCATCTAAGTTCTCGCCATCTCTCTTCAATATCTCTTTGAACAGTTCGCCTAGCTTGTTAGGGATCTCATTGAGCTTTTTCTTCACTGCAAAGATCCGGCCTCTTTGGTATTCTTTGTTTAACATGTTGACAACTAGGACAACCCACATGAAAACACCATCCGCCTTCAAGAAGAGCGCAGATCTGATTTCCTGTGCATCATGCCCCTTACCAACGTTAAGCTTGTGGCTTACGTACTCTTTAAGATCCCGGCTATGGCCGTCTTGGTATTCTAAAGTTAATGTAAGGCCAGCCTTAAGAGAGATTGAAGGATAATGACGACTTGAAAGGCAGACGAAAAACCTTAGGTCCTTCTTCAAAGCATATTCCCCGAGTCGCTCGAAGTACTCGACCATGTCATATACTTCGGCTTCATTACACTCGTCAAGAGCGTCGACAAAGCATATTAGTTCTCGTTGGCCAAGCTGGGATATTGCCTTCATGAAGAGGTCTTGAAGAGTACCGTTATCCCACTTCAGACGGCCTTTTGAAACTTCATGAAGGAGGCGATCGTCGAGCACTTTTTGAAGATCTTCGAACTTTTGAAATAGCTGAAGCAATAGGGAACGGTACATCCCTTCAGTTGACTTCTCTAACTTATCCCCTCGCGCGTTGAAGAAAAATGAGAGAGCGTTGTGCGTGCTCTTTAAATTTGTATAGATGAATTTCATTAGCGTTGATTTGCCGGCACCGGGTTTTCCGCGAATCCTGCGTGCACAGCACCGTGTTAGTCGAAACTTCCAAGTTTAGCGTTATAGAGCCCACTGGAGATCAAACGGGGAAATAGGACTCAAGAATTTGGATATGGATGGTTTCCATACGCACCATATGAAGCCATGATGTTGAGAATACTCGCCAGGATCCAGCCATGCTTGATAGTCGGGGTGGTGTAAAATCCATTCGCAGGTGGCGCCAAGAGGTGGCTCTATGTTCATTTCCCGGGAGACGATGGTTTCAAAAGATAACGAGTCCATTAAATTCTTCTTCTGATTCGAAGATAGTTTCTCTCTAACTAGAATACTATTAATGAGCTTAATACAGGTATATGTTAAGGTTAGGGGTCGGACCCACCCATCATGGACGCTTGGTCTTCTGATATAGGCATCACAAGAATGAGCTCCTTGGCGTATGCAGCAGCAGCAGCTGCTGCATATGGTTGCCATTGCTTGTTCTTATGACTATCCGCATAATCACAGATAGAGCGAATGACCAGGCATTGAAGGCTCTTTATGAACCCGGCACCCTCCATCTCGAAACATAGCGCTTTGAATCGGTCCACTAACTCCTTTCTTTTCTCTGAAGATTTAACGAGTGTATTGCCAGACGCTATCGTGCCGTAGTGGATCTTAGGGTCGTCGTTGTCTCTGGATTTTCGATTGACCAGCTTTGATGGGTCGCATTTGTCGCAGTTATCGTTTGATCCAGAGTGCTCATATGTATCTTCAAACAGTAGGTCTTTGAGCGATTCTCTACTGGCGAAATTTTTCATTTGAGGACGCTTTTTAGCTATTTGACGGATAAAGCCGGGTATTTCAGATGGTTCTTCTAGATGCGACGTCTTCAATCTGCTAATGGCTACTTCGAGTCTTTGCGATGGCTGAAGTGGAACTGCCGTGGTTTCGAAGTGGCCCTGGTCATGAGCCTTTCCCAGATCATACTGGATGACTGTGTCGCTGACCACAATATCGCCCAGTCGTACATCAACGTTGTGTGCATTGCCGGCACCACCAGCAATTCCAACCATGAGATAGTCCTGCAATGAGGGGAAAGTTCTGTGCATGTTTGTTGCCACTGTGGCAGCATTGACGGTGCCGTATCGGTTAGCTGGTAGACCTGCAATGACAATGTTGTGCTCTCCGATTCTACCAAGGGTGTAGATGTTAATATCACCCTCTTTCTGAGGTAAATCCTGGTGCATTTCATCTAGCATGGCCCTCGCAGCAGCTTGCTCTTCGGGGAGCGCTGCGACCCAGCCGAAAGAGTAATGATCATGGGTGAGCTTCTTTCTCGCCTGGCCTCCCCTCATGCGCTTCGGTGCGTGCTCGTCGATATCACTCGGCCGTCTCGGACGTTTCAGAACCAAGGCCGAGCTCATCGGGTCGTCTGGAATAGGACTGGTCTCCAGCCCTGCCCGATCAAAGTAATTCAACGACATGATACAGCGCGAATGGGTCTAATGACGCCGTGTTGTCGATTGCAATGACATTAGTATGGAGAGTAACCTTGACAATTCAAGTAATAGGGCTATGGTTGTAGATAGTATAAAAGGCGAGGTATGGAGTGATGGAGGATGAGAAAGCGACGATGGCCGGGAACGAATAACCACTGCCGCCAAACCAACAAGACGCCCAACCCCTCACCGCATCTCGACCTGATAGACTCATGTCTATTACGCACCCAAGCCTTTGAATAGTAACCAATAAGAGCCGCAGCTGGCTACAAGACAGGGGATCTCTGCAGGCAGACTTCAGTATCGGGTCATGTAATAAGCCTAAGATTAAGCCGCGTGTCGAATGGTTGTTGCTGAGAGGCCGAGTAGGCGCCTCGAACGTTTCATCGACCTGTGCCTCTGCACAGCCTGGTCGTTACGGAGGGAGCCTACCTGCGTACCAACAGTACATAGTATATTGAATAAGTACGGTAGGTAAGATAATGCAAGCGTGGAGGTGGTGGGGGCGGTAGAGCCTGCTGCTTCGTAGGGTCAGATGGTCCAGGATGGCTTGCCCGAGCTCATGCAACTGTTAATGCAGGAAGTTCTGGGCACAGTTAGACCTGTGGCTTCCACAAATTCACGCAAGGCGGCAACCAGAAGCTCATAGCATTACTTGTTTGCCTACATAGTAGATAAGTAGTTGGGCAGACCGCAAGGCACTTGCACCTGCAGATTCGGTATGTCCTTACAAAGTATTCCGCACTGGCAGTACACAAGTTCAGCTGAGGCAGGATACGAATGCATTGAAAATAATTTGTATATTGTACCTCTTAAAATACACCGTAGATCATTCCCACATTAGGTTTCATGGTTGCCACCGAGGACCGTTTCGATCGCTACATTACATGGGAGCCTGCCATCGCATATTGATTTGCTTTTTTCGAACCTGTGACAAATTGTTAGTATACATATGCAAAATCATGCATATCATGGTACCTTTATAAACCCTTCTTGCAGCCTACTGATGAAGAAAGAAGGATGGGGAAGGGAGGGAAGGGGGGAAGTAATGAAAACGGAAAGGAAACAAAGGAAAGTGAGAAAGAAAGAAAAAAAAAGGAAAAAAACTCACCATTGGACCCAACCCAAACACACCCAAAAACAGCGCGGCAACCGTAGCTAGAAGCGTGACTTTATTGAACCCCTTACCAAGAATATCAAAGGCCTGCGAGGGCGTGACCCGGGAGCCGAACACGTCGACGCCGTACGCGAAGACGAGGCACGTGCTCTCGAGGACGGCGGGCGCGGCGATGATGTGGCGGACGCCGAGGACGTCGCGCGCGTGCGAGACGGTCATGCGGGGATCGAGCTCGACGGCGGGCGCGTAGCGCGAAAGACCCTCCTCGAGCTCGGCCGGCGTGGGGTCGCGGCCCACGGGGCGGCGGGGCTCGAGGAGCATGCGCGGGATGCCGATGATGGAGTGCGATTCCGGCATGTACGCTAGTAGCTGTCTGATGGCAATGCCCTGCCGCGTCTGCGTCACTGCTAGGGAGGTGATGGGGCCCGAGAGGATGAACGTCTTTGAGACGACAGAGGGAAGGGCTGGACCAGTGGGCATGTCTACGGGGTCGAGAGAGGAGAAATTGGCCGCGTCGCCTAGGGGGCCGCGGTCATTGGCGAGCTCGGATTCGTATAGGTCGGAAATGACCACTTGGTAACCCTTGAGTTTTTGTTCTTGTGAATCACGTAATTGGTATTGGCCGTAGTAAGTACATAGGAACCAGTTTTCGGACAGAATGCAACTGATGTCCTTGCTGGGATCGACACCCTCATAAGACGAGGAAGCTAGAACTTCTCCAGACACAGTATCCAACAGATAGGTGGACAAGACAGAGGTCTTTCTGTCGACGGCAGCAACTACGGCTGTATTGGGGTTTAAGTACTTGTACTTGACTGTCCTGTCACCGAGCACCCGGCCAATAGAAGCGATGGGGTCATGCTGCGGGCGAGTCGCAATGTCAACAATATGTTGACCAGCAGAAGGAGAGAAGCTCCAAATTGGGATCGCAGAGGCCAGCCCATCCTTCTCCACATAGTTAAAGCCCTGAATTTCGTTCTCACTTGTGCGAGTGACGATGGTTTGTTTGGGAGCCCATGAAGGCTGAACGTCGCTGAGTTTTCCGTCACGCTCAACAGGCAGAAGCCAGGGACCAGCGTCGCTGTCCACAACAATGGCACCATCGACTGGTGGAAATAGACTAGATGGCATGGCCTCGACAGTTTTACCCGTATCCGACTTCACAATGATAAATTCGCCCTCTGAGCCGCGGACCGTGACGAAACCCTTGACATTGTCGGCATGAATAGCCTTTACATCCCAACGCCTCCCGGACGGTGTCTCGTTGGCATTCTTTGACCATACAATCCTTCCATGTTTACCAGCGTCGAGACCATATAGCTTTCCACGCTTGGTTGCTAAAACGACAAGTTTGTTGAACCCAAAACTATCCCTCTCGAGTTCATTCGTAGACTCTGTGCTCTCCGAACCAAGAACACTGCTGAGGAGGCGTCTGGGGATAGATTGTAGGTAGCCTGGTAGGTATTGAAGGTCATTGATATGACGGTTCACGCGATGTACGTATGCTGACCATGGGTTGCTGTGAGCCTCAGCCTCCAGAGTCCTGGCCAAATCCTCCGACTCGGGAATCTCGGCCCAAGTAGCAGCTACAGCGCCACTCAAGCCCTCAAGGCGCGTCCATCCAAATTCGCCATTGACGATCTGGGTCCAATCATCAGAATCCGTCACGACGACCGCTCTCACTGCATAACTGTCACCGGCCTTTTTGATGACTTCGGAAACACCATGTAATGCATGCGGCTTTTCGGTCTTTGGTTTCAAACCCCAGCGACCGAGAACGCCGTGAGAAGTAGACGAAGTTACAGTAACCTCATCATCCGTCACTCTGGTGAAGTATACGTTGGCCCCCGATGAGCTCGTGGAGAAGGCGCTTCCACTCTCAAGTAAAGGAAGCTCGTATGCCTTTGTGATGGCATTGGTCTTGAGATCAATGTGGAAGACGTCTGCCTTGCTACCGGCCTTTGTTCGACTGTGTACTAGGAAATGAGGGGATGATTGGACAGTATGTGGGGCGTGAATCTCCACCTCCACCGTGTCCGCAGGAAGAGCGAACTCCTGCTTGCTCTTAAGACCAAGGACATTGACCTTGAGCTGGGTCATCGAATGGTCCGTCCATGCGACGATAGGGGCGGCCGAATTGGCGCCCACGAACATGACATCTTCGGGCTTCTGGACCTCGTTCTTCGTGCCGAGTGGAATCTCATCCAGCTTTTTCCCAGTCAGGGTGTCTAGCACAATGACTTTCAGACTATACGAGAGGAGCGATCCATGCAACGTCACGACGAAGACCTTGTCCAAGCTGGTGCTCACTTGCAAAGGAACGTCCTTATTCACCTCTTTATGTTCCCAGACGACGTGTCCCTCCGTGCCGTGTATCCGTCTGGTGACCGTTGCGCCAGGCTCTTGGTGGAGAGCCAATACATCTTTCCCACCTCGTTCGGTTAACTCCATAACCTCAACATCTTTGACCTCGCCATTAAAGTTCATGGACCAGACATTGCGGCCGGTCAGAGCATCCCACGAGCTCACGGAGCTATCATATGCGCCGACTAGCCACGTCTGATCCTCGGCGGCGCGCAGAAAACCCCCGCCATCAGTAACATTGCCGGCTAGCAATTGTCGCCATACGATGGCGCCATTGCTTGGGTTGACGGCACCAAGCACGCCCAGGTCGCTGAGGGTGTATAGAAGGCTGGCCTTCTCTTCTGTCCGGGGTCGGTGGAAGAATGTGGTTTCGCGCTGGGGGACGCCGAGGAGCTCGTGGTGATAGTCGATGTGGCCAACCTCGTCCTGGAAGACGGCGCGAACGCCGCCAGGTAGGGCGAGGAGAACAGACAGCGAGAGTGCCTGGAAGGAGAAGTACATCTTGCTAAGTCACACTCATGTGCAAGGCGCGAATAAATTACTATAATAATGGTTCAGTTAGAAAAGCGCCGAAGAAGACACCCGAACATTGGCTGTGGCATTAAGCAGGCGGCATAGTGTCCTGTTGAGAACGGTGACGTTTTTTTGATAGGAACAGTATCTGGAGCTTGCTGTAGCGTTACGTTAGCTTAGGTACCTTTCCTAGGTATCTAGGTGGATGGATGGGTAGTGGGGCTGTCTGGAATCCCTTATCTCCACCAGTCGTTATCAGTCCCTACCAGCTGATTCTTGCATCTCTGCTTGTCAGGCATCACATTACATGGTATTTAAGTCGGCATTTCATAAATAATAATCTTGTTCTTTACTAATTATTACTATGAGTGATAACCCGTGATTGCCTTGCCAGACAATTCTAGCAAATCGGCTTGCCCGAATTATTTCAGACTGGTCAACTTACTAAACCTTCGCAACTCATATGTATATTAACTTAAAGGGGCTAACTTAAGGGGGCTTTCTATGGACCCCTATCCGAGCAGGTATCTTCTGCAAAACAAAACAAGTGAAATCGCTGTATAATTTAGTCATGTGAATCAAACAAACATATCAAATCCTCGTCGCCGCAATGCAATCAATTTTATTTCGGGGACCATATATCACAGCAAGATCGAGTAAGTAGGTACTCGATAATGAATTATTACCTAGTGTACACGCCAACGTCGCGAGACTGTCATCACCTATGCAACCTGCTCAGTCTCAGAAACCTTCACTAGTAGACCACACCTTTTTTTCATCATTGATAGCGAGACAAATCCCGTGCTCTTCCTGTGACAGGATAAGATAGAAAGAATGTCTGGACATCCGAACATGATGAGGAAATAAGGAAAAGAAAAACCGGGAAATGAAACTGAGATAATAAAGTACAAGGGGCAGTCGACGCGATTATTCGCTATCGTCGGCTTTACTGTGTAGAGGGTTAGAAAAAGACCAAAATGCATGGGGCTGCCTTGGACTTACGCTTTGGTGCTGCGACGTTTGCCACCTTTGGGCGCAGTAGCAGGCGCAGACTTCGACTTGCGACCACCTTTGCCCTTTGCTACTGCCTTCGTGATGGGCTCATCATCATCATCTTGCTCCTCATCGTCTGCAGGGGGGGGAGACGCTTCCTTCTTGGCTGCCTTTCCTCCTCTGCTTTTCTTCGCAGGGGCCGGTTCTTCGGGCTGCTCAGCGTCCTCCTCATCCTCGTCGACAACCTTTTTGGTGGTTTTGCGACTGGCTTTTGTCTTCTTAGTCGGCTTTGCCACCTCGTCGCTCTGCTTCTCATCCTCATCGGCCTTCTTAGCCTTACGGGCAGTTCGAGCTTTCTTCACTGGTTGGGCTTCTTCCTCCTCTTCCTCTTCCTCTTCAGCTTTCTTAGCTTTATGGCTAGCTCTGGCTTTCTTCTTCACAGGCTCGGACTCCTTTTCTTCCTCCTCTTCATCTACCTCTTCAACCTTCTTAGCTTTACGGCCAGCCTTAGCTTTCTTCTTCGCAGGCTCGGCCTCTTCCTCTTCCTCCTCATCAACCTTCTTGCGACCGCGCTTGGCACCAGCAGTCTTCTTCGGGGCAGCCTTCTTGGGAGACGTGACATCTCCATCGGCCTAAATTAGGAGGTAAGCAATGTGTATAGTAAGAACGGTACACGTAGACAATCTTACCTCGCCCTCATCAGCCTTAGCCTTCTTAGCACGACCACGAATGGCCGTTTTACCAGGTTGGTTGAAATCGGGATCCTAAGCTCATAGTTAGACAGCCCTGATATGAGAGACTGACAACTCCAATGGCATAAAACGGGTCTTTAGTAAAGGGAGACTCACGCCATTGAAATCCTCAGCATCAATATGACCTTGCTTCACGACGCGTCGGATTTTCTCCTGGATATCAGGGTCTCTGTGATACAATCAGCAAGGCGAGGAATTGACGACGGGACGAAGATAAGCTATCACTTACTCAATCTCATCATAACCGTCCAACAGATCCCAGTCGTAGTCGTCATCACCCTTTTTGATGGACTCCTGGAGGTTCGAAACAGACTTGCCCGAGACGCAGCCCCTGTGAGGCCCCAGTCAGTCAAAGGAAACGCGAAATAGCGAAAGGAAAGAATAACTAAGTAAATAAATAAGATGGTATGATGAAGTAGATTACACGTACCAATGACGCCATTTCCAAGATCCATGCTCGGTATTAGGCAGGACAAACCAGACCCCAAAGCGCAGCTCGCCCTTGGTGATCTTGGTGCCGGCATCCTTGCACACCTTGTCCTGGCAGCCGGCGCGGTTGTTGGGACAGATCTCTATACAGACGATGCGTTAGCGTAAGTCTATATGTGAACACGTCTTTTCTTGAAGATAAATTCTCCTCGACTTGGGATAAAAAATATCCCATTATGCAAGGTTGGACTAAGGTGCTCGAAGGAGAGAGGAAGGAAGGAGGGGTTATGAGATGGAAGGGCTCAGACGCGACACGCAGATCAAAGAAACAATGCGCATGTCAGACAAATGAAAATCGAACATACCGACACGGTAAGACATCTTGCCACAAATTCAGACAGCTATGCTGCAAGGTACGTATGATATATGCGACGTGAGATGTAATGCTGGCAGAGATGTCTGATGTTGATAGAGTGATGAATTGCGTTTGCAATCGACGATGGGGAGGAAGTAAGTAGACGGTGCACACCCGATTCTGGTGTGAACCCCGATTAAGAGATTAAGGGGAATGACCACAACACCGTAGTAAGTGACTAGATAAGGTGGTTGAGAGAAGAGGAAAGAGCAGCAGCAGTCAAGGTGGGAGGAGAAAACTAATCAATCAAACATTGATAAATGAGAGCTGGTTGCAAACGAGAATAGAATGCCTTTGTTGGTTGACTCGGCGTTTTGTTCGGGCGCCAAAGGAAAGAAATGGTGGGGTGTTGCCTGGGAAGACAAGTCTAGGTAGGTAGGTAGATATCTATTTACCTAACTTACCTTCTAGACGGCAGAGAGGTAGATAGGTACTTAAGTAGGCAAAGGACGAAGGTAGTGGTGTGGTAGTGGTGGACAGGTCAGTAGATGGATACCTACCTGATACTGATACCGACCTCCCAGTTAGATGAGACGCGTTTTTCTTGGGTGGATAAACAATCTACAAATATACCTGATATAGGTAAGTACATACGTGCCCGCCGGCGACTGATAAGGCCCTTAGCAGTGCCGTATAGGTGCTTATTTCAGTAAATACTAGTAATGCGAATAGTTTGTGTCATTAAATCAACAGCTAGTCAAGGAATTGGCGAACTTCCCGTTCTTCGAATTTCCTAGTTATCTTCTTTGACATCTAGTCTCGATGATGACGTGATGATCGTTAGTACTTATATAATCCTATTTTGAATAAGAAATGGGATGGCATTCCGGGTTTAGATAGTCAGGGGATGCCTGTCCAGGCGTGCATAGAAGCCTAGAACACACACTATAAATCCACTACAACCGCTATAATGACCGTGGTCCAATGGATCCACACGTCGCCTGATGGTGCTGAACAACAAGGGCGACAATTGGAGATCACGAGTTCAGAATAATATTGTGCATTCAGATTATAGTCCCATGCGTTCGTTCTAAAAAGAGGATATGATGGATTCGTTAGGTAGATGGAAAGCAGGAGGTTTGATTCGCTCAATGTGCTACTGCGAACATGTCAATGCCAACGCAAATCTTAACAAGTCTCAGTACCTACCTAGTAGGTAGGGGTAGCCAAGTATGAGCGGACCCAACAAAACTCGAACAATGTAAATGCAACATAATCCAATATCATACTTCAAAGTCCGCCTTTTTGTATAAACGCCTTACATGGACCATACCCTTAATCACAAGGTTATTACTAAATTCCAACAGGCCCCAAAGTATCGAATCCTAATATGAGTATAAGGACTGAACATCTAAATAATCAGCCGGCCATCATAGGAAAGGACACCATCCAATATACATCGCCGACAAGTTCTTCGGGTCAACGGCTTGCTTGATAAGCTCATCGACTTGTCCCTCTACGCCAAGGGGAATACTCTCATCGGGAAGCAAACCCTGGACTTTCCTCTTGATGCTCTGCACCACGCTCTGAGGATTGAGTCTCACTACACCATGCTTCTTGCGCTTGTCTTTTTGAAGATCCAGGGTGGGATCATAGATAAACGCTTCCAAAATCGTCATGAGCGTTTCCTCCTGCTGCCGAAGGATGCTCAGCGTCAGTTCTGAGCACTTTCTGAAAGGGCCTTCGTATCCATATATACCCATGGCGGCCACCATATTGTGTGTAAGCCGGAACGGAACTCGCTCGGGTTGCGCAAAGGTAAGACCCTTGTCAAACAGACAGTTGAAGTCAACATGAAAGATACCACCATTGCCTTCTTCAAGTAGAACATTCTCGCCATGACGGTCGCCAAGCCCCAAGATTGTCCCTACCATCGACATGACAGCACACGATCGAGTATATCTGAGTCTGGCTGTAAACCAAGCTGACGGGTTAGGGAACTGCGAGATGAACCAGTTGGGGAGCACTGGCGGGAATAGACCTAATACGCCTTCTGTGAATATCTTGGTGTTCTTCTCTCCTGTGGCGGCATTTGCCATCATTTGTTGCAGGTTTTGATAATTGGGGACGATACCACGTGAGCGGTAAATGTTCAAGAGGATATCACGCAATGTTTTGAGACCCTCAACCCATTCAATAATACCACACTCCTCGTTGAGCGGTGTAACTGCGTATGTGCGGATGTATAGTTGACGTCTGCTTGACTCGGCATCCCGTTTTAGCGATCGGTTGATCATACCATTAAACTCCATGAGCCGCTGATCGGTTCGAAGGTCATCCTTGGGTTTAATCAAGAGTCCATAATTCACACCGTTCGAACCTCGGGCTGTGAGTTTCCGAGGCTTCGCAAGGGAACCCAGGACTAGCACCTCATCAAGAAACGAGGAAATGGTAATCACATCTCCAGAGAACGCCTTATGCCGCTTTGAATTGTCGGTCAGCGTGGGAAGTGTGGCGGTAAGGCATGCTTCAATTGGAACGACCAAAGGACAAGGTGTACATTTATGGTTGAATCGCAAATCTCGAGTGATGCTAGCCATTGTGGTCCGGTTACTCTGAAAATCGCCGTTGTTACAAGCCAGCAGAAGTTGCTCTGCTAATCTTTCCCCTTTACGTAGCAATGAAGGGAGACTGAAAGCGCCGTTTTCAACCTTGACATTACGATCTTTGACATGAAGTAAGATCTGTTGACCTCGCGCTCTGCGCTCCGAAGTAGCCTGTTTAGTAGTCATGATTGCAAAGAGACTCCACAAGGCCTGCCTAGGGTACGCCTCAACGACTTTCAAGATAATTGCTTGTAGCACCCTAAAAACGTCCAGATTAGGATGAGCAATCCGTGCAACGAGTTGAGGTAGTGCTGTATAAAAGACATATGCAGGCAGGCGACTGATATGCTTGCGTAGAATAAGATGTAGGGCTTCGAGTTGACCTTTCCGGCGATGAAGAAGCTCCTGCGAAAGAGATACTTTCCCTTGAGGTGCTTTGTCGAACTGAGCCCCAAGTTCGAGCCATAGCGTTAGAATTCTGGGCAAAGTCTGGTATAAGTATTTAGTCCCGTAACTGAGAGACCTAAGGTAGTTCTCAACCACAAGCTTTGACACCTCTCCTGTGAGATATTCATCGCTCTGGTCATCCGGCTTCAAAGCCCTTTCAGACTCCAAAACCTTTTTGTAGTGTCTACCAACATAGTAATGACCCTTTTCCCATTGGCCGAAGATTTGGGGGATTGCTCGATACTGTTCCCTCAACGCGGAAGCATTGGTTTGACCTGCACTATCCAGCCACTTTGCGAGAAGAAGTTTCGCACGAGCAGTCAACATGTTCTGCTGTGTGCCAATGTTTCTATCGGAGGCATCGTGTTCATTGAAGCTGTGTTGGGAGAAGACTTTGCTGTCAATAGCACCCTGGAGGGTTTGTATGGCTTTCCTGTTATATCCTTCTTTCCACAGAAGACGGGCATTCTCTATTGTAGCCGACTCATCGCCTAGCTGTGAGGCACGAAGAACAGCGTTGAAAGATTGATGCATAGTATTGGCCTTCCTAGCGAGGCGAGCACTAGATAACCAGAGGGCCGATATGTCCATGTCACCAAAGCGAGGTCTTTCAAAATTAGTGAGCCGTAAATTTGAGCAATAGATGAGGTGGCTTACCGCGATAGTTCCATCGCTGCTCGACGAACACTGAGCACATACTGTTTATCGTTCACGTAAGAGCCGAGCACCTCAAGTCGTCGGCTGAGCGACTTGAGGATATCCTGAGGATGCTGATCCCCATCATTATTCACGCCAGCAATGAGTTCGAGATCGGTAAGTACATGGGCCCGGAGTATAGGCTCATGACAAGCCTGTAGGGATGCAGTCGTTGAAGAGGTCATAGACGCGCCAACTCTTTCTCGCATGGCCTTCATGGCCTGGACAAACTCCTTCGTCCATCCTCTCTGGAGGTATAGGAGCGCCTGAGCTATAGACACGTTAAAGTCTTCTGAGGGATCTCCTTGATATTTGCTGAAAAACTTTTGCATTGTCTGCCATCTGCCAGTTGCCCAAGCAGCCTCGACCGCAAACGGCACTATGCGGTTAATAGTGGCGACAGCCGTATGCTTCTCAATGCCTTCGACATAATTCAGTAGCACATCTAGTATCAAATTAGTACAAAATAGATAAGATAGTTTCAATTTGAACACACCATGCTGGCCTGATTCTTTCAAGCAAGTAAGGAGATCTATCTGGATGTCGATATTATCCGGCTCTTCTGCGAGTTTAATTTCATACCAAGTTTGAGCTGCGGCCCATCTGCCCGCCTTTCGGTGACTTAATACTTGCTGCTCAATGTCAAGTACAGGAAGGTGTGCGGATATGCCTTCGAGTCCGTCTGGTTCATCGATCTGTGTATAGATATCCTGTACTCGTTGAACCAATCGATTCCTGTCAGTGCCGTCTTTGGACTCGTCGACTTGACGGATATGTTGTTCGAGATGGAAAAGGGCACGAGAAAATGCGGAGCATTCCACTGCTCGTTGAGATATCAGCTCGGCAGGGAAAGAAGCCAAGAAACTTGCCACTTTCTCGATACTGGCGGTCTCACTGGCAGACGGGTTAGGAGTCACCCGTTTCAGGTGGACCCAGCGCATAGCATAATCCAGAAAGCGGAAGATGGCCTGATAGACATTAGTTGATGCCAGGTTTCTATTAAACTTGGAATTCTACTACTCACCTCGCAGTAGAGCTTTCTATCTTCCCTTTCAGCATAAGACGCTTCAGCTGGAAGCTCATATTGCAAAACATTGAGCAGCTCTTGAAGCACAACCCTCCGTTCTTCTTCCCGAATCTCTTCACCGAGGATGATGTGCACGATCAAGTATGGGAAAAGAAACTCGGCGATTGATAGATCCTTGACCCGAATCAATCGGCACAGGGGCTCGAATATAAGCATGGCAAAAGGGTTCTGTGGTCTTCGAAGGCAATCGAGCGTGAGGTTCCGCATCCAATTGCCGTATGATTTTCCGGGGCCAAATATTGGGTATTCGATTTTCTGCTGACCCATAGGCATGAGCCTGTATCTTGAGGTTAAAAAGGGGGTCAATATCTCTTGTGCACTTTGTGAAAGCGAACACCATCTTCTATACACCACCTCGCCCTCCCTGAGCCCTTCCATTTTAACTGCTTCCGCAATGTTACCTCTGTCAAGAAGTTCTTGGATAGCATACGACAAAAAGCCCTGCAGTTTAGTGTCTGTAGCAGAAACGAACGAGGTCACCAGTACTTTCTCCAGAAGAAAAAAGACAAACTCGGAGACTTGGCGCGAGTCTTCAAAGTTGCTCGTAACGATAATTTGGCTTTCTCCCCGGACTGCTTCAATGCGGTTTGGATCAAGGCATCCGACCAAACCAATGCACTGAGTACATAGGTCAGTAATTTCATTATGGAAGCCACTGTGCCTTGAGATGCAGTCCAATAGTGCCCTGACAAGATTAGAGACAATAGAATCGGGTTGTTCGCTAACAGCAGACGCCTGTAGATAGCCTTGATGTCTCTGCAGGTATTCACTGAGATCCCTTAAGGCATGCAAGACAACGCCTGAAGTCTCATGGTATATCCGTTCAGTTAACAAAAAGAAGGCGGTATGATTGTCCACTGGGGATCGAAGCTTGCTAAGCTCAGACTCAACGTCGGACAGCTCCTTGATATGGCTAAAGGATGGTAACTTGCCAATATACTTCTCGACCGTGGGTTGTTGCTTGTCTATGAGAAAATTGATCAGGTCCTTGGCAAGCTGCTGTGAAGCTTCCTCGAAGGCAGACCAATATTGGTTAATGAGATAGAATGTCGTTTCGATTAGAATATCAACTTCTGATTCTTCAAAAAAGAACATCATAGAGGCCCAGCATGAGAAAGCAGCTACGCGAAGCTCATCATGCGACAATGCCGCAAGTATACACGCGGAGATCTGTTCACGCATTAGTATGCCACCAGCACATCCCATCTGAATAGAGTTACTAACTTGAGGACGTGCGATGCGAACGTCATTTTTCCCTATCCGTATCATTTCTTCCATTGCTGTAATACACCGTCTGCGCTCGTGAAACGGAGCTCGTATCACCGACACGTCATTAATAACATCCGTTAACTGAGCCATCAGGCCAAGGGCATGGTGGTGTAAAAAACGGCCGGTTGCATGACTTTTCTTCTTTGACTCCCCATTGGCAACCAGGATCATGCTGGCCATTTGATTCAGCGCATTTCGAATCTGTGAGGAGTCTCGAGTTAGACAGCTGTAATTTCCAACCAGGTAGCACCGTTAGACCTTACATGTGGCTTGCGACTTTCATCTGCGTCGGCTGCAGCTTTCAAGATATGAAACGTAGTCGCTAGTGGTTCAATCTGAAGCAAATCAGCAAGGCTAAACTCATCAAAGTGGGGAGAAATATGTCTAAGTAGAGACATTGTGTAGTCTTGAATATCTGCCGTTTCTTGGGTGAGCAGGAGGGCTAAAATGCGGCCAAGATTAGCATTATCGAGACACGGCTGCCAGGGCTCGGTCTCATTTCGAACTTCCGCAATCATTTGAATAACATCCTTTTTCTTGTTCAGAACAAGGTACGGAAGAGCGAACGTCTGAATATGTAGAAGCAACTGAGAAAGACTCATATCCTGCATTTCTGCCAGAAGCCGGGTGAGTTTTGGCTGGGCGATTATATCCCTGACTGCCAAATAGGCTAAGGAGCTCCAGTAAAGTTCAAATAACTGCTTAGCGGTAATGGAACGGTGCCGTGCAATTTGAAGGATCTAATAAATTTTTTTAATAAATGTCGACTGCACCAAGCACATCCCATCGACTTACTTCTGTAAATGCAGCAGCAGAGGGGATTGTACTTTGGTGGCCCAAGTATTCCACAAGCTTGACGAGAACGAGTATCAATTCATCGTCAGGTAACACTCTATAGCATGTAAGCACATGTTGATTTAGTCGCATACAGTGCAACTTACAATGATACATATGACCAAGCTAGGATGCATGATTCTGTAAATTTGGGTTGGTTTCGATCAGAGAGATTTCTCAAGATGCCGAGCGCAATCCCTCTATTTTTCTGAATGATAGTATGCTTGACGCCAGAACGACCATGATGATCGAGGAATACAGCCAGTGTCCGTCTGAGTATCGTTAGTAATGAGCTCACGAGCCACCACGTGTATCTTACCCTGCAGCAATACGTAGTTCTCTCTGTGAGCTATGAAGTGACTTCAAGCACCATTGCGCTGCGACAGAGACCTCCATATCAATGAATTCCGACGAGTTAGTATGTTTAGCTATACGTCTCAATGCTATCATTGCCGCTACTCGTGGTTTCCGCGACTCGGCAAAAGTTTCGGTTTGCAGCAAGGAGACAAATATCTCGATAGCATATCTCTTCGCTGCCACATCGATGCACATTGACGCGTCGGGATTATTTTCCAAAGTACGACAATCTGGACAATTAAATCGAGGCGATGCCTCATCATTGGAAGTATCCATTATGAGAGTTTCGTCGGCTGCGCAACACACATCGGCAATTGAGTGAATAAGACGAACCTTGTCCGAATCACAGAGACCCGGATAGATCGACCTATGAGGATCGTGAGAAGGGGTCTCTTATACTATAGTTCATTGATTGACATACTGAAGAATACTTGAATAGTCGCCTAGAGTGTTCCGTGGTTCTGTCCCGACAAGCTTCCACAGAAGGTTGGTCACCCTGGGTAATATTTGTGGAAGGCTTGTCTTCCTGCGTTTCGACTTATGCTCTAAATCTACGGTTCCCGTCGAAAAGATGGCAATTCCAGTTACACAGCTTCGAATCTCAGGATCGGTGAATTTATCCGGTTGAACGATAGAGTCTAATGACGCTGGAGGGGGGTCACGCGCTACCCGTCGCAGTAGTTCTAGGCTTCTCTATCCCTGTTCAGCAGTTGAAGATTGGTACGGACTCTTTGCCTAACTTACCCACAAATCGGTCCCGGTGGGTGTAATATTCTCGTAACTTATTGGCTTCTCCGTCAATGAGACTATCTGCGATATTGCTAGGTGAGTGACAGTCGAGAATGATAGACATCCTTGTGATATCTTCACGATGGCCACACTCAACAATCTATCATCAACCCCCGTCATGTTTTCAACCCCGGGGGCTGCTTGCCGTTGAGTAAGGACGTCCACACAGAGGTGAATCAGCAAGATATTGGCCTTCTCCTTGACCAGCATATCAGAGTTCACTAAGAATTTCATAGCGTCGAGAATTCGTATTGTATTTCGTAAGAATTGCGGCAAACACGAGGCAGAAATATTCTGCCATCGTTTTTGCGTGACGTTTATACGTACAGAAGCATCTATTAGCCATGGAATCGCTTCTTGGAATGATGGGGAAGTATTGGAGCTTAGCTGATAATCCACCAGAGGAATGGACAAAAGCGACAAAAGGTTTGATGCATGCCGCAGTGCATGAGATATTGAGTCTATATTGTAAATACATTGCTCTTGGAGAGGTCGGAGTTGTTCGCAGCAGAGAGACTCGAGAAAATGGTCCTGGGGCAACCGCAGATTAAGGAGAGGATTCCTGTTGGTAGAAGTAGGCAACTCAGCCAAATAAGATTGGATAGCTTTGGAGATGATTAGCTCACGAAAGCACTCGATCAGTCGGGCTAACAAACCGTCAAAATTGCTACGAAGGTAAGCCAGAAACTGCGGAACATGCGACCACAAGCTATTCGATCGAGTTGCTGTCAAGTATAGTTCACCGAAAAATCCCTCTATCGGGGCAGCTAAATCTGTGCATGAGCTATTCCCAAGAAGTTTAAGGACTTTGGGAAGTATCCATATCCAAAGTGGTTCAGGGCCGCGAAAGAGGAATGCACCGCTGTTAGGCGTGAAGAGGAGAACCTCGGGGGTCTCGTTAACAGTAATTTTTAGAAAATTGATGGCCCTCAAAGCATCAGCACGAAGCTGCGACGAGTTGGCAAAAGGTTCATCCCACTTAAGGCCCTCTAGCACAACACGAGCATAGACATAGATAAGCATGTGGTTGTGCTCAACCCGATCTTGGTGGGAAGCGAGGAGTCCAGGCTCATTCTTGACCTTCTCGATAGCAGCAAACAGTCTCTGAAGCTCAGCGGTCTCGTCTGGGCGAGAAGATCTAGCAGAAGTCGAGATGTTCTCCACCAGCTGGGCAGCCAAGGTTGAAGGTGGAGGGGCGTTGTGATCCATGGGGCCGTTGTTGAAGGTCTCACGACCATTGAGCATGGTTCTACCATGAGAGGTGGGCGCCATAGGTATTTTGATGGCTTTTTCTTTTTCCTTTTTAGTTTCCCTCTTCCTTGCTCCCTATACTAACAGCACCAAGACGCCGAGGTCAGCGCCTAGGACGAATGAAAGGTGCTGACAGCTCTTTTGTACAGTAACCCACCAACATCTATGAAGCTAGTGGAGTACAGGATGCAGAAGTTGAGACGCGTTTTACACGCGAGCAAGTTGTCACGGAACCACGTGAGAAATTATTGATGGGGCTTTTCCATTTATTCTGTCAGTCGCAAGCGGGTATTATTGGCAGCTGTCGACAGTGTCACCGCCAAGTCAAGATAACAGGTGCAACAGGGTCTCATAACCGCTAAAGCTATCTACATAAGGTAGGTACCTATTGCGGGTCTTCTGCCGCTCCTCAACATGCTATGATGGGATGATATGATTATCATCGAATTTATTGCGCGCAGACTCCAAACCACCTCAACTTCTCAGCATTTCTCGGCTATCATCCTACAGAGCCATATCACAAATTGCCTGCTTCTCAACTAGCAGATGCTAAATAAACCGTCTCCAATCCATCTTCTCCACCAATTGTCCGACGATGGCCGTTTTCCAATCCAAGAAATATCGAGGCTCCGCCGATGCGGCCACTTTCGCTACCAAATACCGTGCAATGATGGCTAAACATCCGTTTTTCTTCTTCGGTTTACCTTTCATGTCCATCATCGTGGCCGGGTCTTTTATACTTACGCCTGCAACTGCCGTCCGGTACGAACGCCACGATCGAAAAGTCCGACAGCTCACCCGAGACGAGGAACTGGGAGTCGGCAAGGCAGGAAGGAGGGTCAATATCAAGGATGAATACTACGTAAGGATGTCAATTAAGACGTGTCTGGGCTACAGAACACTGACGAGCCACGCGCCTTTTTAGAGACTGGCTGCCAAAGACCTCGACGACTGGGAACAGAAACGCGTCAAACGGCTCCCAGGAGAGAACGATGGCATACTATAGATATCCTAGAAGCTGCGCCTCGCCATTATTCAAGTCCTTCCTCGGATGTTCTCCAGTAATCACCGCGCCCGTCATCAGCTTGCTGGAGTGATTAGTGAGAGAGCAGAGGACATATTAGCTGACACACCACTATCAGCCCGAAAGTCGTCGGCCAATTTTAGCCGACCATGCATGGGTATCCAAGCTAGTATCAGTCCTATATGGCCTTTGGACCAATTCCTATTCGGCCTGGAGATGGGCTTACCAATCCTTAAACGATGAGCTATTGTAAAATGCTCCCGGCGAGCCTGGGAGTCACCAAAGGCCAGTCTAGTTACGCCGCTATCGCCTTGTGCTGAAAGCTTAGAGTTTCTTAGCGCAAATCCCTCATCCATTCATCATGGCACATACAGTCTACAGCACATATCACGAGGGTGTTGCTATCCCCTCGTTATTGTGGCATTACCTTGGAAGCTTGGGTTCACACAGGCAAACCCTGGGTTGCGCCGCGCTCCGTCATTGATACGTGAGAAATAAGCAGTAAAACCAACTTGACTCATGGCTTTATTACTCGCAATAAACTATCTATACAACAGCCTGCCTAGATAGTCGAAATATCACCTCACCAGATTAAACTTTCGCCAAGTCGCGATCATATCGGTACCCGGAGTGGCCCGGGGCTCATTGGTCGGAACGTCCTCCGTTTGTGTGCCGAGAGCTTTGATAGATTAGATTTTGCTCAGTTAGACAGCTTTTCTGATTCATGATCGTTGTGATGGGTGATATTTCCCCCTCAGATCAGCGACCAAAATTGGATTGCCAATCAAACATATTGCCTGACTCATATTTCTCATGATAGGCTTAGGAAGCCTCTTATGGCGCTTGTCAAAGTTTTTTGTACTACTCTATGGGTAGAGCTGACAGATGATTTTCTTGCCTCGTATATTGCCCCTGCACAGCCGTTTCATAGAGCTGTTTCACAAGCTTTGAACTAGAGTCGACAGCAGAGGCGATTTGATTCGCTACATGTTTCCAGCTTGACCACATTTTTGTGAAAGCGAAGTGTCTTTCTTTCCCGAGCAGGACCCGAGGATCTATCTAAAGAATGTCGGACCGCTCTAATATCCAAAGCCCGATATATCCGCTCATCAAGCTTCTCCGCCCAGTCTCTTGGCAAGCTTTTACACCCCATCATTATTAGTTCAGCCTACTATAATCTAATTAAGGCTCCTATTTAAACTTCTCCCACAGCCGTACCAGCAAACCTTAGATAACCAAGCCGCTTCGAGCAGAAAGAAAGCTCCCGGTGCGCACTCGCGTGTTCGCGCCAACGAAAAGATAATACGAATGGCCGACCCCATCTGATTTGTCTCTACACTAAGTTGACGGCGTTAACGCTGGCTCGGGTTCGTTCATCAAAATGATTGTCGTCTGACATCAGCAAGACGCAGTGATAGTGCCTCTCCCAACCGCATGAGGGAATGATTATGAAGTCAAAGCGTTTCAGCTTCCCGGCATGGAGGGGTAAGCATACCTAGTGTACGAAGGTAGATCAGTGCAGAAGTAGGCAGAGCTATGACTTCAAAGCTACAGAGAATCTGCATCGCTCCGCACTCCACAGCTGCAGTCCATTACACGCCCACGTTGCAGCGGAGAATTCCCGCTACATCATTATCGCGAAGATCGTCTGCGACGTGTTTCACAAGGGATGGTTCTTCGTCACTTGGGCGACACAGTTTTTTTTTCAGTTTTTTTTTTTTTTTTGAGCCTTGCACAGCGCAGTAAGAGGAGAGCCAGGTCGTGGGCCGATGGAGCTCATTACTTATACACATGATCTTGGCAGCGGAAGAGACGGACAATAGTTTCAAGGCCACGGCCGAATGTGCTAGACAAGTTCCAGAAAGGGCTCTTATCATCCCCACATCGCCCAACCACGATTCCCCATGGACAGGGATCTTCAGGATCTGCCCTACCACACTGATGGGATGACGCCATGATGGATGAGGTCTAGCCTGTGAGTTCAAGAGGGTCATGCGCTCATTGTGACCAGGGCATTACCAGGGGGGAGGACAGGGGGCGTTCCCAGGCATCCGGGCCTGCCAAGGAGAAACAAAGCCACACAAAAAGCCATACTGATAGGTAGGTAATTTTGTGCGAAGAGATCTCAAAACAAACCAGGTATGTAACGGGCTGGCACGTTGGACACTGAAGGATATAGTAGCTATACCAACACTATCCGATATCCCAATGTTCTTGACGCGTTCGGACGAACTCCGTCTTCGTCTTAACAGAGAATCCCAAAATGTGTACGTGAGTATCTCCGACTTGGACCGACAGACTCTCCGGCGCCCTCGGCTCCGGTGGACTCGGGTACAAAAGAACGGCGCAGGTGCGGCTGCACTACAAAGTACATTTATTGAAGTAGGTGGCGAGGGTGGTGGATAACGTGTAGAGGAATCTCGTACTATTGATGGTAGCGTACCAAAAAGCCCGGCAAAAGCTTTCTATAATTACACTATACTAACGGTTCGTTTACCAGTTCGTTTACTAGGCCGGCGCCATGCCCAAAAACCCACACGGCAGGATGAGCCAAGCGTTTGAAACACGCGGTTCGACTCAGACAGGTTTACTCTTGGTGCCCGACATAAGCCCCAGCCTGCCTAGCTGAAGTCATTGGCAAGGCATGTGTGGAGTGCCACAGGCCGCTAGCCTCGATTAAACAATGACGCATTTCGTCGATCGAGGACTCGGACGAGGCATCGCACATTTTTAACTTTCCACAGCGCGAGTATAATTCTTCGACCGTCAGCATCTACCCTGCTTTGCCTTTGCTTTGTACCCATCCCTCCCCTCGCGCTCAGAATGACCAGTTCTGCAAGGCACCGGTCCCACACACACACACACACATACAGCTTCTATTTCTACCTGGTCTATCCATCGGGACACAGGGCAAGGAACACAGCTGCAGGAACCGGCCGGTCCTACGTGACTCTGTTGGCATATTAATAAACCATCCCTACCCCGTTGCCCGGTAGTATTACATATAGGTCTTCCGACCCTAGAGCATCTAGACCTCGATCACTTCAGCCTTCACTTTCATTTGTTCATCGAGAACGGTTCCTCTGTTCCTGGCCTCTGGCTCTAGTGACATTTAGCCAGGCCATATGTCCTCTTTCTAGAGAGATAGATGCTCCTCTAACTTGTGGTCGTCCCACTATTGACTACTTCCTCTATCACAATGGCGTCCATCACGAAGTCGTCATTTTTCCACAAGAAGTCAAAGAACAGCTTCTCCAAACCTAGCAACCCCGAAGAACAAACGCATATACGCAAATGGAGTTCTTCTAGTACAATCTCTCACGCCTCATCAGAGGCCTCTCACCGCCATAGGGCCGACAGCTTCAACCCTCTTTCCCTACATCCTCCACTTAACCTTAACGCTTCTCCCCACATCGTACCCGAGTATGACATAGTACGATATCGAGAAGACGAGGAACGCGAGTCTCGCTTTTTCAACCAGACACGCTATGCCCAAGATCATATCCAAGACCTTGCCGAGTACTCGCCTGTCAAGGGCAAAAATTGCTACTTCGAAGGTCCGAGGACGAGACCATATCACTACGACCAGAACTCCCAGTGGCCATTAAAGGACTGGCAGACCATCCCACCCGGCTTATCCGAGCCAAGCTCATCAACTTCTTCTACTGTCTCATCGCCCACCCGACCTGACGTTCCCCGGCGACGTAACGCAGACTGGATGGATGACAACGATGTCTTCGTCAAGCGCGGCGCGTGGAAACGTCGGGGCATCGTCTTCCACCTCGACGAGAGAGACGAGGAATGGCAAGAACGGCACTTCGAACTACCCGAATAGGCGACTGTCAACATTACTTTCTTATATCTCATTGGATTAGTCATATATCCATCACTTGAACATCCACTTACGCCTTTGCATATCAATTTGCACACCCATACAATCTTTAATCTCACTCATAAATATTTCGATCAAATTGTACCACCTGTTTTTCAATACGAGTCATCACGAGTTACGTTTTTCTTTTTCTTTTTTGATGATATACAAAAAGCGCACAGTCTGTTCTAGGGGAACAACACTAACGGGAGGCTCGGGTCATGTTGGAGGCAAGACAATCTCTGTACCACCACCGGAATACTTTCCGTTCATGAATCTACTTGTAATCTATTAGGGTTTCGCATTCAGCCGGCGCGACAGGGACAGGGACAGGGACTTGGACCAAGATACCAATTTGAAATTTTTCAACGTACTGACAAACGGATAGTGTATATTTGCGGATGGTGGGAAGGAAATCTGCCTGGGCGCGGGTTGTCGCAATTTGCGATGAGCACTTAAGTCTGTTAAATTGAAATATCATTTATCACAGAAACATGCTCAATCAATTAATCAATTTCTCAGTAACGCGTCTTCATCCATGTGAATGTTAGATGAACTGCATAAGGCTATCTCCTATCGTGAGTAGGTTACGTGGTAGGGTTGTGCTGGGCATGCAGACGCTACACTACATCTTACTGCACTCGTCTATCTGAAGATCTGTTTCAAGGGTGGATGACAGAACGCCACCTGCGTACGAAGCAGAAATACGAGATAATGTTATTACCCGCAAGCTCCCCGAGTACTGCCCGAGCTCTATCCCTCATTGTCTCCTACCTATTTCGATTGCCGCCGTGCCCCAGTGTAACGAAACCCACCCCCGTACAGACCCGTAGATCGGAACTTATCCGGGCGAACAAGCATGCCAGCCAGTGACAGGATCGCCGGTGCTACAATACGATGCCCGGCTGCGATCAACATCGTAGCAAATACCTACGTCATCAAGCAAACTTCAGATTGAAGTGAAGAATATTTTTCAAAGTAGTGGAGTCGCAGGCAGACAACTACAGGCTTTCAGCCGAGTCAGCCCAGCTAATAACCTTGAAATTGTACATACATAGGTGGATAGATTGGATAGATAGTGGCTCTTAGCGCACTTGCGTGTAAGTGCTTTAGAGATCTAGAACACGAACACGGCGACGCCGTCGACGTCGTGAAGGGCGGCAGGCTTTGTGGCCAGTTAGTGATTTTGCCTGGCATCTCAATTCGGCAGTAGCTGGTGCTGCATGCTGGATTGAAATCCCATAGCCCTCATAAATATATGAGTCACTAGAAATGAGCATGCATCGTCGGGCGCTATATACGCAAGAATTGATTTTCCTAACGTGGGGCCCCCTATGTGTGCGATGATGATGAGGTACCGAATGCGCTAAACAGTGTGCTGCACACATCTTAGACCAACTGCGCCGAAGTTTTAGAACAACTCGCGAGTCGACTTTTCCTCTACTGCATTTGTCGCAATATATTCGGTTATCTCTGTATTCACTCATCTGGAAAGCTGCGCCATGGTTACTCCGCGCCGGTCATTCTCAATCTCCAATACGTCATGACTCAAGATATGCATACATACGCCCGGAAGGGAGAGACACCTTAGCATGTAACTAGGCTAAAAGCGAAGATAAAACATCGTCTATAGTTGTGTGGCACTCGAGTCTGGAGTTCGCTGAGCTTCGTATTGATACTTGCTAATCACAGCACCATGTTGGTCGAATCTAACTGGCTCATATTTCCCAGGATTCTCCTCTGATGTGAACTTCACATGTGTTGAGACAACATAGGAGGAGTCAGGGTAAACGAAGAATGGCATATAATACTGAGCAGGGACCCCAGAGAGAGGCACGCTGTCTGGGTCAGGTACAGACACCCTGTGTAGAGCGGAATGAAGTAATCTACTCGAAATCTCGAATTGATCTAGGTTGCTGATAATAGTGGGAGTTGATACTCACCGTTGCTGAACCTCTGTAGTATGTATCCTATATTGATCACGAATGCGCCCTCTTTCGGCCCCAAGAAACTGTTGAATCGTAGGGTCCTTCAGTTCAAGGCCTCGTCTATTATCTTGAAAGATCATAGTAAATGCTCTATAGATATAGATTAACACTCGAGAAGGGGGCAATAGCGGTTGGCACGTCTGGTGGTCTTTCCCCAATCGTTATTTACGGGTAATCTAACGATCATTTCGTTTCGCAACGTCTCCTTATTGATTTCCGGATGGTGTAGGAGGCGAAGTTGACAATAGCGATCAGGAACCAGCCCCATGAGAGTAGCCGAAGTGGTAGAATAAAGGTCCAACTCAATCGCAATAGCTCGCAATACCATCTTGCTGATCGCACAAAGCTTTTGATAAAGGTCTCTCATGCAGGATCGGAAATTGGGCAGTACGTCCCTGGGAAGCCAAATATTTTGCTGAACAGGATCACTCTCGCTTCCAATCTCGTGGCTTTCCTGTTATCCTATCAGAGCTGGATTTGCAACGGAAGTGTGTAGCATAATCATGCTCAATGTTCGGTCGAGATAATACTCACCTTGGAGTCTGAGATCTTGCGTACACTCTTACCAACATCAGGCTCATTTTCACTAGCGGTAACATCATCCTACGAGTAAAGCTTCTCTTTCCCAACGTCGGAGTACCCTCGATGGGGAATTGGTCCCGGTAGATGTGGTGCTTTCATCTTATCCTCATAGGGAAGGTCAAACAAGGTCTTGGTCCAGTTGAGAGCTTCGTCAATCTCAACCTGACTGAGCCCATTACCTGTCACCTAAGCAAGTGGAAGACCCGCCGGCTTATCCAGGTTCTCCTTTGTCGCACGCCATGTGAACCAACACCCTACGGTTATTGTTGGGAAATTACAGAGGTCAATTTTCACTACCGTAGAATCAGCTCACCATTCGTAGACGTGCAACCAGTTATTATACTAACAGTCTCGTAGCATAGACATTCTTTATGTCGATTGACTACTTAACCTTGACACGAAGATTGGTCCCCGTACACCGTGTTGAAAATCCCAGAGGCATACTCCTCGTGTTGACGCAGCGGTACTAGCCAAACTCTTTCCATATATTAAAACAGAGATATGAGACTCTGGTTCAAGGCCACTCACGCTACTTAGGTCGCTCTTTGACCGCCCAAGCCGTGTCCGACGCAGCCCAAGGCATATCTCCATCCGGCTTTCTGGTATGAAACAGATACCAATTACCCGGTTTTCTTCATTAAAATGTTTTTATATACACCATCCATCAGTACCCTAACTCGTGATACCATTCTAGGCTGTCATATGGGTACTCACGGGCCGGAGAACCGTCCTATTCTTCGGCCGTCTGTTATTGCGTAGTATCTTATTGAAGAGCTTCTATATAGACGATGTATTTAGCGCACTGGAATGGTTCTTTATGAATGTTGCCATCATCTTGGTAACAATTGTGAATTGAATTCGCTCAACTACAAGTCAAGCTCTATCTTGGTTGGCGGAACCCATGCACCTTCAGCAGTAGAGCTTGCGAATATAACTATTACACTTCGAAAGTGCAATGTTGCCGGCCAAACGTTGTTCTGACTGGGATTCTAATGTGTTAAGTTGTCTTCCATGTTTCTGTACCGTCTTTCTCGGATACTGGTGACCGTATACGTCATTTTGAGCTATGGGATTTGCCTCATTGATGTATACGGTCTGTGCGGCTCTGTGCGTTATTTATTCTCATACGGTTAGTCCCGCCGCTCGCAGGTCAGAACGAGAGACTTGTGCTGATATTTATATTCAGATCAATGCATAATACTATATGTCGTTACTCTCGATTCGAAGCTCATCTGGGTTGACTATGTGTTCAATCTCATTCCTGATCTTGCTTGTAAGATCCCCAAAGGGACCATCATTGCTTACAGAGTCATTGCTTACTTGACATTACGTAGTGATCATCCTTCCTATGTGTCATGGAATGGTCATCCTGTGTGTATTATTGTTGTTGTAGAGGTGTTGGAGGGACCTAGTGTCCTAGCACTGTGACTACTATATATATACATAGGGTAAGCCATACCGGCCTATACTATGCCAATAATCTGGGGTCTCAATATGCATGTCAAACAGAAGCTAGCAGTAACTGCCATCTGCAGTCTTGCCCTAATCACTATAGCGTTCAAAACTGCACGAACGATCAAGCTTTACACTGAGAGTTTCACGCTTACTAATGTTTATGCCTACCTAGAATTACTTATTGCGGTGCTCATAGGTATGCTGCCATCCTATCGTTTTCTAGTCTCTCCGTTGGACAAGAATCGTGAGTATCTGCTGTTCTGGACTTGAATTATGCTGAGAGGCAATCGCTCATATTCCTCTCGATACTCAATGCATAATATATCCAGAGGACAAACAACTCAGTCTAAGCAAGCGAGCAACCAACCTACGGTGGAGGATGGACCAGAACCTCCAGTCCTAGCTGCTATTACAGTGAAGACGACAATCTATACTGCGCGAATACCATTAAATCAGCTCTTGAAATAGCGCGAAGTCTGTCAGAATACGAGAGTCGCTCGAGCGTTTAATGCCTAGGCTCTAGATGAATTGTTGGGTATTTCAGAGAAATTGATTTCCGCTTTTTTTTTTTTGGAAGTAATAGACATGAGTACACTCCACTTCTATACGTTTATATATTACTCTCCTTCTTCATCATCTAGACTGATTTTCTTCCTTTCTCATTATCCTGCATACAATTATGACTACTCTGCTACACCTTCATGTGTCTCAACAACCTTATCCATCTGAGTCACGTCTTCGAAAGACATATCCAAGGATCCGGAGTCAATGTATTTATCTTGACATAGCAATGGTATAATCATGTAGGGGTTGAAATGACTCAGAATACGAAGATGCCAAAGATTCCTGTGACCATTTAAATAGCGTAGTTCCTACAAATGACAGTGAACCCTAGATATGCATATAAAACAAAGCATGTGTATTTGGAGGCTACAAAAGCCGATTAACCTTCTTGAACTATGCCTCTACAAAGTAGAGAGCTAAGCGCAGGAGTTGTCAAGCCTAAGACATCGAATCTTACGGAATAGGAAGCTATAAGCACAAGGCAAAGCCATCTTATAAGCATGAATAAATCGTGCCACCCTGGCCGCCCTTGTCAGGTGAATAGGTGACACCCTAGTGTGTACCTATCAGGTTGGGTCTATATATACAGGCTATCCCTCCCAACTAGCAGTTGGAAGGGCTAGGGGCTATGTTGACCAATACATCCTATGGCTACTGGCCCCTTCTACCTACCTGCTATGTGACTGCGTAGGCTATTCCATTCACTCCGGGACAGACAACCCTGACAGCCCTAAACACAAAGACTATCTTTTGCTTAGCACGCATGATATTAAATTTAACTAAAACTAAGTTGTTCTATTTCTGGGCTACTCCTTGTATAGTACCGCCAATAAGCTAGACTTGCTTTCTTACTTTCTGAAGCAAATCTAAGATCGCTTTACTAGTAATGTAATTTTCTTTTGCCTTAGCTATAACCGCCTCTGTGACGTGGATCTGTCCCCCCTGCTTCTTAAAGAGCACTTCCAAAACCTCTTTGCCATTATTCTCATTCCCGGCTGCTGCTACCATAATAGCCTCCGTAACCTGGATCTGTTCTCTCTGCTTAAAAAGCAGTTCCAAAATCTCTTTGCCACAAGTCCAATTTCCTGCTGCTGCTACTATAACAGCCTCCGTAACCTGGATCCGTTCTCCCTGCTTCTCAAAGAGAAGTTCCAAAATCTCTTTGCCACAAGCCCAATTTCCTGCTGCTTCTAGCACAACAGCCTGTTCTCCCCGCTCCTTAAAAAGCAGATCTATAGTCTCTTTGCCCCTATCCGAATTTCTTGCTGCTCTTACTCCAATATCGTCGCTAATTTGAATTCTCTTTGCTCGCTGCTTTAGAAGCAGGTCTAGCATCCCTCTGCCACACCTCCGATTTCTTGCTGCTGCTACCAAAACGGCCTCCGTCACTTTGGCTTTCTCCCCGGCCTTCTCGAAAAGGAGGGCCACTGCCTTAGCCCTTATCCCATACCTTGCTACTTCTTTTATTAAGTCGTCGGTAATCTCAATTTGGCTGTTCCGCCTCTCAAAAAGCACTTCAACCACCCCACAATGGTTGTTCCTTACTGCTGCGCATACCGGCGTCTGTGTAATATGGGACCCAGCCCGCACGTTAACAGTCGCTGTAGTGTTGAGGAGAAGCATTTCCACAACGGCCGGAAACCCTCTTTGTGACGCTTCGTACAGTGCCAAGTCGTAAGACTCATTATCCCCATCGATATCGCCGTCTTCTCCATTGAGAATCGTACGGGCTGGGGTCACCAGCCCATAGTGAGCAGCTACGGCTAGGTCGGTCAATTCCCCCCCACTCATATATATAGTTTTCATCCACAATTTACGTTGTCCCGCATGCGGGCGACACATATTGAGCGCTTTCTCGAGCAAATTGTTGCATGGAGTTATATCCTGCTCTCTATAGTGAAAGGGCCATAGGTCAGCTGCGTAGGAAAAGAAGGGATACATATGCTTATTTGGCAATCCAAAGTAGTCATAAGGAATATCTAGCTCTGGAAGAGATAGGTAATGAATGCAAGAAAATGCCATCACCCTGTGGCACTCAGGTAGCTTGAAGCGTCCTCTCCAGTTCCACTCACGACCCTCCTTCGGGGGCTCTGTCAGGAACTCTCTCACAGTTTGGTGGATGAAGGATAGCTTGGAGTCGTGGAAATCGACGAGAAGTCCACAAAAATTCTTTGCCGTGCTTTTAAAAGTGTTGGTATTCCAGAGGCCCTCTTTGGCCTCTGAGTGTGACTTAAATGAGGGTTCTTCCGGAGCCATCGCAAGCGCATAATTCGCTTCGTCGATGTCAAGAGGTCGTTTTGCAGCAAGCATAAGCTGAAAAAGAGGCAGAGTGTACTTGGATTTCGTTTTGTTAAGGATCTTCTCATAAGCTTCGGAATGCTCACTGGGGAGATCATTTAGCAGTTCCTCCACGTCTGAGGGTTTGTCATAATCGCTCGGGTGCTGTTCGATTATATAAAACGCCAGACGTAGCCAGAGATATGTACGGTTTTTCATTGCCTTGAGGCGAGTCGAAATGAGGAGACGATTGGCCTCCGATAGATGGCACAGCAGTTCCGGGATCTTAGCATCAATGACACGGTTAACGTCTTCACTCACGGCTGCAGAGTGGTCATCGCCATCAATTCGCAGGCAGGAAGAATTGAGAAAGCTCCCGATTGACCGTTCAATTGTATCATAAGGCCGACTTGTGACAAAAAATTTGAGTCTAGACTTTGGGCGTGATACCTGACTAGTAATGGAATAGAAATCCTTCAGTGTGCCGATGATTTCATCTCTACCCTGTTTATTGCATTCATCGAGGGCATCCAGAACACAGACGATATCTCCAGCATCTGGAGTAGTGGCACAATCAAGTAGGATGTTCCAAAGCTCGTAGAAGTTTGTGGCCAAAGCGCTGCCGTAATTCTTATGTCGGGGTAAGGCATGGCTCATGAACTTGCCGGTCAAATCCTGCATAAACAGCTGATGGAGAATCGCAGAAAGAGCATTAGTGCTATGCTGACGCTTCTCGTCACCATCCTTGAAGAAAAAGTAACAGACCACAGAGGTCGCGGCGCTAGTTGAAAGCTGCCATTCGTCAATCAGCGATCGTGAGAGCACTGACTTTCCGCACCCAGGACCGGCCGAAACCCAAAGGAAACTTGATTCCTCATTGTCCCTCCATGATAGGAAGCTTGCGTCCTCTAAGAACCATTGGCACGTATTTTTGACTTTCCTAGGATTGAAGTTCTTATATCCTTCATGATCTGCTGCCAGATCGGCAAGCAGCTTTCGTTCTTGTTCATCCTGGTGGTTGTTTCTCTGTTGTTTTTTTTCCTCATCCAAAACCTCATAGATCTGCTGCAGTACTTCTCGAGATCGATACATCTGCTCCAACTGCTGGTTACACTTTCGCTGGGCCGCTTCATCTTGAATGACATCAATCAGACTTTTGCAGTGTTGGCTTAGGCCGTCCACGTGAGCAGCCTTCTTCTCCCAATCATTCCATCCAGCGACTTTCTGCCACGCACGAGAGAGCTGGGCACTGGATAGGTGACAGATGGTACGTGCCTGATACTCGAAGATGTGGGAATATAATTCGACCAGGCTATCACCATTCGCGCGGAAGTCCTCAGGAAAAGCGTCTTGATAGGCTTTCCAATATACTTGAACGTGGTTAATGGTGTCTAGATGTGAGAGCATAGCCTCATGTTGGGCTGTTGCACTGGTAAGAAGCTGTAATACTTATTAGCATCTGTGTAAAATCCACGTAGACGTTGACCTACGGGAAGGAGGATCGAGACACCAGACCACGCCAGTGCTGCGTACGGTTGCACACTTAAGGCATCCTTAACAATGCCATTACACCATAGGAGAAATTTTGCGAGCTTCTCGGCCTGCGCCCTGAATTTTATATCTTTGCCGTGGAAAGTGACTTGCCACTGTTTATTCTCACGGCTCTTTTGCAGTCCCTCCACGGTTGACTTTACCCAATCAGGATTCGAGAGATCGACCTTAGAGACCATAGCCAAGTACTTTTTATAGTCGTTATCTAGATCCGGTTCTCGTTTGGCGAACGTCTCGTATGCATCAGCCCAGATATCGGAGCCGGGGGCTTTGGTTGTCGGTGAATCATGGTTCGGGGTTTGCGGTGAGGTTTCAATTGGAATGGGAGGGGAGGAGATGGGGGTGAACGAGACGCTATCGGTTACAACCGTGTTTTGATGGGTATCGATACCGGAATTTTTTTGGTCTCTCGTATTATGGCATGACGCTTTCGGCGAAGTTATTGCACTCGTTCCTGGGCGGTCGTGTTTCGTCCGCCGCCTCAACTTGCGCTTAACTGCAGACAAACACTTCATCGCATGCTTATATTATTGATATGGATTTTGGTGAACCGCGTGGTAATTAAACCGTAACTCCTTGCAGGATGGAGGAACTTTACGAGGCTGAAGTTTCCTTCATGTGCAAAATTGAATTGGACGCAGGTACCGTCAGGAGGGGAAACGGTGGCAATGATAAGCATGAAGATGATTATGACAGCGGTAACTATTGACTGGTAGACCACGGGTGTGTGAGTGAATAGGATAGAGAAACACATAGCATCAGTCCACTGCTGGATTTGAAAAGAGGGGGGACACGCTGGCAAAAGCAAGCCCAATTCGTCGGGTTGGGGAGATTCGGTGTGAGCGGCAAATAGAATCTGTTCGCACATAAGCTTCACAGCCACAATTAAGATAGATACTTAGCGAGCTGAACCACATCCTACCTTGGGGCGGAAGTTTCTGCCAATGACCGGATCTCAACATTCTGGCGCTGTTTGGACCCATGTAACGTTCGGCGGTTGAGCTCTACTAAACTAGGCACGTTGCATCATTGGCGTTTTCATAATTTGATGGCATCGAATCATGTTGAATCGCTACAAGATCATGACACACATTCCCCGTGCCGCGCGCTCTCGAAACTAAAACGCCGTTGAATTTATTCATAGTATATGAATTTGCCATGATGCTCGGAGGGGGGTCGTTAACCTTCGCTTGCTTCTACTATAACCTCGCTAGAAGGTTGTCACTGGGAGAAACTAGACCTCGCACCCGCAAAGTAGGAGATCAGCCCAGCTGATGATCATATCCCCAAACCTTCTAGCATGTGTTGAGGCCAACCGACTGTGGGATTTGAGTAATCGATGTTTATCGGACTCTTCCTTGTTCGTATACGCTAGTGCCTGTTAGAAAATAGAGTATGGCGGTAATCGCGGCTATTTGGGACGGCGGTACTACCATAGTGTGAGCGTCTTTGACATCTTGTTGACTGATCATGATGTGCTCAGTACCTTTCAGTGTGGAATCAATATAGAGTAATGCCCATTATATCTGTTAGCCACAAGCAATACTCACTATTCAGTAAACCCTCGTGCAATCCAGCCGTCTTCTTCGACTCGTGTGCCTCAAGTCGACTTTGACAACCTTGGGTTTATTATTCATGACTTCGAGGACTCGAAAAATGCCAATACGTATTTTCCCGCCTATTCTGACCGTCGTGCTGGTTGCAGAGTATCACAGCTACTATCACTGCGAGAGAGAGAGAGAGAGAGAGAGGTCCTACAATCTCGGGTTAGCATTGGACGTAGGTTGCGAACTAGGCTGCCGGGACCCTTCCGTTCAATGACGCATCACAATGGAATCAAGGGCGCTTTTCATGAGCTGCTCGCCCACTCTGTCGTCACAAAAGAAATTTTGGCGGTAAGGGGATGACCTATAATTTCTCTACGATATGTTAACACCGATCCCGAAGACTTTGGAATCAATTAGGTTGTATTGCAGAACTATCTTTTGAAAACACCACCGTGAGTGAACATGCTGAACCTGAGTATGTGACCCAAGTACTCAGCATTGCACGCTCCGTCACCTCTACAATTTCTGACACTCGAGACGTATCACAAAAGCTAAACTGTGGCATCCGTATCCTCTGGATTGCCTACGGTGTGATTATCCTTGTCACATTATTAACGTCATCATCGGGACCATACCGATATACTCTAACAAGGTCGCATACGATCCCAACCGCCCAATCTTCACAACGATAGGAGGGTACTACTACCACCAAGCTATCTCGGGCGGCCATAGGGCTATAGGGAGTAAGGGTCGCTCGCTATCTAAGTGAAAAGCTCCTGATACCTTGACATATATTTTACAGAGGTAATAATCTTGTAAACCCAGATTCAGGACAATAGTTGGGGAGCCCGCCTCTTAAACTAATATCATTCCCACCATGCGTACTTTTGCTCCATTAGAAAATCCTCCCTTCTATCCCCGATGCGTTCTTACTCTCGTGATCAGATCGGACGAGGTAGGATCGCCAGTTAGATTCTTTCTTACTCCCCTTGCTCTTTTAAATAGTGAAAATAACTTGACTAGATGACAGTTCCGTCTCACGTGTCATCCGACATAACAAATTGGCAAAACTGTAGCGCCACGACTCCTGCTCCGCTATCGGAACTCTCAGCCAACTCAAATTATCATATCCTTCCTCATTCACTTAATTCCTAATACAGTCGGTCGTAAAGTCATCCTTGGAAGAGCGAGGGAAGTATAACGGGGATCTTGTAGTCCGAAACAAACCGCCACTAAGCGGCGACTCAGCAACTTTTTACTTCGATTTACCTGGATTATCTTACACCGCTAGACATATACGGTAGATGTGATTTTCTTGTCGCTCTTGGGAAGTGGGTTGAAAATACGATTTTCTTTTATAAGCTGCTTCCGGTAGCGGCAGCATGGGTTAAGTTATCAAGGGCGTCGCGAATGAATTCAATCAATGCTTTACGGATGTTTAGTCTGTTGTAGATTTATGTATTGGAGACTCTACAGCGGGTAGCAGGATTAACGGCGCAGTATTATCATGATAGCGCGTATATAGAGAACTCAAAATATGAAGAGGCTTAAACCGCTCGTGTGAAAATAGAATCCGTAGAGACCTCTACGCTTGGATAGAACCCCATTAATATGGTTGTCAGAAATTAGCTTACACTAGAGCTAGTAAGAGAAAAAGAATAGTGGCCGCATCACAAGACAAATTGATTTATCAAATCGCGGTCACTTAGCCGCCCATTCACCGCCGAGAATGGAGTTCTGAACTAGGGCGTCGAGATGAGAACGTTGCGAAAGCCTCCGTGTTAGGAAGGCTACACTAATAGGTATAGGTAGACGAGGCGAGTGGGGCCAATACGGTTAACTATGATGCTGTGCCCCTCATCCATCCTCTACTAACCGCTCCTAAGCCGGGGGAGCTCCTGAAGCTCCGCCAAACTAAGTACCTACTACAACACACACATACTGATTGATATATATATATACGACAATTTCCCTCGTGGTCAACATACTCTTTCCTAGTGTCGGATTCAATTCATTAGCATTTAGTACCCGAGACTCTTCACGAGAAAAGCAAGAATGTCTAAAGTCTTCATCGTAACCGGCGCGAGTCGTGGTCTGGGACTGGCCATCGCCCAGGCCCTGCTCAGGGAATCCCACAAGGTGTTCCTCGTCGCTAGGTCCGAGGATGAATTGCGGAAGCTTAAGACTCAACATGGAGATTCGGTTGATTATACGAGTGCCGACCTCGCAGATTTGAAAGCACGTGAATCCAAAACCGCTTCATTATATGATGGTTGCATGAAGACTAACTGTGACGCAGGTGGCACCAAGAATCGTGGCATCAGCATTGAAAGCCTTTGGCAAGATCGATGGAGTGGTGCTAAATCACAGCACCGTATCACCAATTAAGAAGATATTCGATGCAGATGCTGAAGAATGGAGGCAAACATTTGATATCAACTTCTTTAGCATAGTGTCTTTGGTGAGCCGTAGAGTAGTGGCGAAATATTTGGCATTTGTGCTGACTAGTCTATAGGTGAAAGAATCCATCTCGGAACTACGCAAGTCAAATGGCCGAGCTATCTTTGTGTCATCAGGAGCGTCGAGCAGTGCGTATATAGGCTGGGGAGCCTATGGAACATCTAAAGCGGCCTTAGATCACCTTTGTGCTCATCTAGCAGTCGAAGAACCGTCCATTACTTCTGTTACAGTTTCCCCAGGCAAAGTCGATACAGCTATGCAGAAGCAGATAAGAGAAGAAGGACACGTTGGTATGCCACCAGAAGTCCATGCCAGTTTCGTGGCGGAACATGAGGAGGGTCGTCTCCTCGACCCAAATCAGCCGGGCACGGTCATTGCGAAATTGGCAATTGGTGCTACTAAAGCTTTGGCTGGTAAACACTACAGGTGCGACGAAGCAGCCTTCCCGAATACGTCGCCCAGGCTAACATCTCACAGATGGAATGCGGCGGCGCTTGCGGATTTCCAATCAAAGTAAACGGTGGACGGGATCATATTGACTAGACTGAAAAGACTGTTAGTACATGTCATAAGAACAACCGAGGAGGTACTGAACGGAGCTGATGCTTCAGTCGAAAGATGAAAAGACGTTTGTATAATTCTACATGTGAAATTCGGGTATAGCATGGTCATCACAAGCGATAGAGGGGCTAGGGAGTGTATGTATTTCGTACCTTACAACATTGTCTGTTCTATAGATATACCATCCGCAATGTACTACTCAGATATGCCTGTAATCGCCCCTCACGTCAGTCCAATGGCTCTGGCACCAACACGTGTTGTAGAGGTAGTGATTAGGCGAGGCTCAGGAAGTATAGACTCCGTCATGCATAATCGGTATTTGATAACACTTTTAGAAATTGGGCATCATAGCAATCGCTAAGTCTTGGTTAAAGTTCGTAGTTACATACCGTACAGTCGGCCTAGTCTATCTGGATGGTTAGCCAATGACCACACGATTAACTTGCGAGATAGGCGCGTAGGAAAAGTTCATTCAGTTATGTCTGTTTGGCTTGACGTGTCGATCACCATGTTGCCAGTTGGCAAAGTAAGACTGGGGCGACAATGGACTCATCATGGAAGGGGGAAAAGATTCATCATGAGAAGACATACCAAAGCGATCTAGGCAGAGCGCACAAATTTGTCAGCGCATATATTCAACGCCCTATGCCGCTGTAGCCAGAGCTGCACCTAGATACTCCTCGCGAAAGGTAAAGAAGTGGCATAGAACTCATCCGTCGAGCGGGAGGCTTCGTTGTTTGCGCCTAATTAGGCATTTGAATTGCTGAGCACGTACTTCGCCAAGCTAGGCGCGATGAGAAGACGCTACACTGTTGGGAGGCCGAGCATAAAGAAATGGTTGACTTTTGGGGGAATGGAAGCAAAGCATGAAGGGTCTAGGTTTAAAAAATTTAAGAGCTTTATTAGTTTATTAGCGGAATTAAATTCTCTGCTGCGCCACAGGGTTATGTGGCGCGAGCTTCTAAGCAGGGCGAGACCCAGCGAGACCCAGCGCAGCATGCCCCCGGTCAGGTGCCTGGCACGGGCAGCTAATCAAGTCATCCCGGGCCACATTTTCAGCGAGCTCGATAAGGCAAGAAGACCCATACCCATATTGGAATTTAGTACTTAATACCAGGTAGCCCTCGCGACTCAACGGCCTGCGCCTGCGTGCCCAGCCTACAACGAAAACAGTCATCATCCCTTGTTCTCGTTTCCACGAGTACCATTATAAGCTCCCGAGTCTCCTCGATTATACACCCGTGGTATTTATCGACTTCATACCTCACGACAGCTAATCTGGTCACATCTCGAGATATCGTAGCTTGTTTTCAAACCTCAATCTGCCATTGTTAGCTTTCAACTTTATCACACGCTAATTCACAATGTCGGACCATGAATATGGAGGTGAGTGGCAACATCGACGAGATCAGCATCGTATCCCAATGACATCTCTTTAATTTTTGCTGCACACTATTCTTTGGCTAGCCGGAAGCCCGGACACCTCGGAAGTTACATTATGGTGTTAATACTCCCCAATATCACTAAGCTGGTCTCTGATATACTCGCCTCACCCACCCTATCTCATCTCATGCACCACATGATATCACCAACCCCCTTGCGAGAACCTCCTATGTTGATGCATTCAACTTCTTATTTCATTCCTCGATACGCTATGGGGGCCATTGCATGTTGGTATGGTCAAGATATCATCGTTATTTTATTTTGAGCCTCGAACATCTACTCATCCTATGCTGGCACCTCTTATGGCTGATGCAGTGATCCGATCACCGAACGAGTCACTGGCTCCATCTTCATCGTTATTCGTCCTCTTAGCATTCTTATGATTGCTTTACCGCTGTTTTCAATCTTCGCGTCGCGCAACTCCTTTGTTGAACATATGTCCCTCAATAAAAACCCCATCTTGGCACGCCATGTCTTACACAACGGCGAGACCCAGCCCCCTGTCTCTTACTTCCTGAGATAGCCTTGGTCCTGCGTGTTTTATATCTATCATAACTGTTATGATAGCGATGAAGTTGCTGACTGCGAGTTTATTTTAGGCAATGACGATCTGTCTCTACCCAAAGGTATGGATATAGCCTTTCCCGTGTGTCCCTCGTGTGTGTTCAATCACTCGAGTTTCACACTCTCTTCCCACATTGTCCACCTATCACCATCTCGGCTAATCATCGTGTAGCAACCGTCCAAAAGATCGTCAGCGAGATTCTTCCCGCCTCAACAGGTCTCTCGTTCTCCAAGGAAGCTAGAGATCTTCTGATAGAATGCTGTGTAGAGTTCATTACTCTCGTATCCTCTGAAGCGAATGAAATCTCAGAGAAGGAAGCTAAGAAGACGATTGCGTGTGACCACATTACTAAGGCTCTTGACACACTCGGATTCGGCGAGTATGTTTCTGCTGTGCTGGAGGCAGCTGCTCAGCACAAGGAAACGCAAAGGGTGAGTGCTCATGTTCCTCTCTCCTCCCTGCTCATCACTAAGGTACTAACACAAACCATAGGTACGTGAGAAGAGGGGCAATAAGTTCGAGGATAGTGGGATGACAATGGAGGAACTATTCGAACTTCAACAGAAGGAATTCGAAGAGGCCAAAAAGAAACAGAGTGGCGAGGCCTGAAGTGAAGTCTTTCACTTTCTTTTTTTATTATGTTAGGTTGGCTTCTGCTGTTATAAATGCAGAGGTGCATTATCATCAAGTTATCTCATGGGCCGGAAAGGACTTATAGGAGGAGCACACGATTCAGGGAGTCGTGGCGGTGGTTGATAATGCATTAGTTGGCGTTGGGTTGTGGAAAGACAGATACCAGCAACGGCGTTTCTTGATGATCTTTAGGGGTGACAGATTTTGAGTCTTCGGATCATAAATTGAGAATTTCAGCACTACTCTTGAAGTATACCATCGGAAGCTGATAGATATCAATGCGAATATTGAACCAGATTTCGTCTCCTGGCTTATCGAAAGTTACGTGAAATCTGATCAGATCGCTAAAGCAATCTCGGCAACAGGGTCCTGTACTGACTGCATAACCGCTTTCTCCACCTCTTTCTATCACGATACAGCCCCAAAGGTGTGGTTACCGGGATGCGAAAACCCCGACTGAATTCTACATCCATAGGTCATTACGCGTTCAGCATTCACGCCTCACTGAAATTGGAGGTTGAGGCCTCATTCGTTGGCCTCAAAAAATCGTGCAGTTGACAGGAATGGACGTCCGCTGCTTGAACTGGACAGTGGGGGAACTATCTAACCGCCCACCATGCTAAATCGACCGTAGCAGGATGCCTCAACTCCTTTTTATTTCTTCTGCTCCTTTTATTTCTTCCCTTTCTGATTTGACAACAGATGTGATTTCCGCAATAAACTGCCGTACGTAAGTTGTTGTCCGATCACAAACATGTGACTGGTAAAAGATTGGTGGCATTCTGGCAACGTCGAGTGGGTGCAGGGGAGCGGCTGGCTGGTAATCTTTCGGTCCATGCATAATTGCGTCAGCGTTTGCTATCTAAATAGCTGCCGGCATTCTAGAACCCAAGAGTAGCTCTCCCTTCTTCTCCTCTCCAGCAACCAAACTCGGTCGATGAATGAAAGGCAAACAGCAAACATGCAGGGTCATCTTCCGTTTTCTTTTCTCTTCTTTTTTTCATTTATCCCCATCCGTCGCTTACACATCCGTGCGTTTTGCCCAACTGGCTGGCTAACAATGCCCAACGTTGAAAATCCCTATGGTAGGTACATACATGGGTATAATGCGTTCTCGACCGCATATACTACGTACTTACTAGCACACTCACTCAATAGCAGTACTATCTACAAGACAGAAGAGTAGAGACGGCCCACGAGACAGGCGCATAAAGACACCTGACATGTGCTCAGCCCCGAGTAAGCTGGGTGCTAAGCTGGACTACCAGAGCCTGCTGATGATGAACCAGCTGTGGGATCCACCCATGTTCACTGAAGAGGTTCTTCGATCTGGTGAGACGGCCTCCTACTCGTGATGCGGACCCTCTTTAATAATCAGAGTAGGGTTGGCGGCGCTCTCACCGAACACTTTGGGGGCGAAAAAAACCCACATGCGAAGATACCCTTCTCGCATCATGTTCGTGGCCGCTGCCGCTGCCGCTGCCTAATGAATGAAGATCACCCTGCGGCAACCCAACCAAACAATGCATGTAGAACAAACAGCAGCACTGCCCCTATCTAAGACCCTTGACCTTGATCTTGACCTTGACCGTCTGGTAGAGAAAGAGAAACCGGGAGAGAGAGGTAAGTGGCTTGATGAAAGTGGACTTTTTTGAGTCTCTAAATAAAAGAAGAGGCCTGGCTACATGTACTACTCGACCCAGTTATGCCAGATATTATACGTAAGTAAGTCTATTAGGTATAGCAATCGTACCTGGGGAGACAAGTCGACCCAACCCCTCCATGATGTTATACACTAGTAGCAAATGGGAATGGTAATAAGTCCACTTGGAGCTGGGCTGCAACCTATGATGCGACAGCAGCGGGATTCTTGGTTTCTGGTGCATTACCCATTACAGTACCTCTCAGGTCGCCTAGGTATCCATTACACTGCCCACTGTCCGCTATAATATAGGTAGGTACAGTACTGCGTTAGGTAGACTTAAGAGTTCTAGGCTGGTGGGGTTCGCGCATCAGACTACTTATGTGGGATGACGACGTTGGTTTTTTCCTTGCTTGTAATTGACTTTTGGCAAGCCGGTACATCCCCATCGCTTCCCATACTATTTGACTTCCGTCAAAATGTGCACTTGACCTTTAATGCCCTACATCTCACTTGTACCTGACCACTCGAACCTTATGACCCGCCTCCCAGATCACAACATATCTCGTGAATCCGGCCGGGCTCTTTTTCTATTTTGGCATCTTCTGCTTTCTCTTTCTGGAAACCACTTTTCCGAACATCAACAATCAAATTACACAACCCGTAATACAATACCTAGAACTACTTACACAAGCACGGAATACAAAGCATTAAGCGGGCCGGCCGGCGCTACATTGCAGTAGCGTCATCATCATCCCGATTTTCAGATTTCCCCTCCCTCCCTTCGCTCAGCTCAGCGCCCGCTCTTCTCGTTATTGTTACTCTCATTCTTATTAGCTGACCACCCCGCCGCAACAACCCGTCGTCCGTCGTAGGACAACACCTGTGAAGCCGGGCTGACTTGCACACGTATTCACTCCTTCACCACCCATTTTACTTGTCTGCCTGCCAGCCTACCCTATCTTGTTATCTGTACCACGCTACGACCCGTACAGGATCACAGTCACTAGCTTGCACTTGCTGTGATGGCGTACAGGAGTAGCCGAAGCGAACTCAGTGAGCGGGACTACGCCCATCGGAGAGCCCCTGTTCGCGAGTATGAGGATGATCTCAGTGTTGACGTCAACGTCCGCGAACGTGAGCGGGTAGACAGAACACCTGCCTTCCTCCGTGAGGATGGTCGACGCACAGAAGCCGGACCTCTCGTGCTCCGGTCGCGTGAAGTCGAGACTGTTGATAGACGGCGACCCCGCAGCCCAAGCCCCCAGGTTCGCTATCGAGAGCGCTTTGTGGAGCGCGAGCGTGAGAGGGTGCCTTCACCCCTGCCTGAGAGGCGTCCTGTTCGCTTCATCGAGCGTTCACCATCTCCACCGCCCGCTCGTGTGCAGGTTGTCGAGCGTGTTGAGCGCCGACAACGAGAGAGATCGCCAACACCGGACCGAGAGCGAGAACTCATCCGCCTTCGCATTGAGCGCGAGAGACAAAAGGAACGGACTCCATCGCCAAGTCCCTCACCTTCTCCCCCACCACAGCCTCAGGTCATCCGCGGACCTACCATCGAGCGTGAGGTCATCACTCACTACCGAGATATTGATCATGGTAAGTTTAACCTCTACATTTCATCGAACTCGTCTTTGCTAACACATGGAATAGGCATGGTGCGAGCGAAGCCACCAACCCCTCCCCCGCCACCGCCGCGCCGCGCACCATCTCGAGCACGCGAGCGCGAGACTGACATAGACATTGATATCTCGCGTAACGAGACGGATATCGATATACGCCAACGCACTCGTTCTCGCTCTCGCGCTCGGTCTCAATCCCGCCCTCGTGAGCGGCCCCGTGCGCAACATCGTCCTTCCTATGACGATGATGACCTAATTATTGTGAGAAACCGAGATAAGCTTAAGGTTGCCGACGTGCAGAGACGCCGTGCCCACTCCGCAGCCCCACGACCAGAGTGGGATGATGAAGCCGAGTATATTACGAGCAAGATCGATGCCCGAGGTCGCATGGGTGAAGCCTGGCATGGTGCCACCAAGGACTGGACTATCGTCGACGTTCCTCCGGGAACTGAACGTGTTAAGATGGATGGCGTAGGTGGTGGCGGCGCCGAGGTCACTTGGCAGCGTTACAACGGCGTCCGGCGTTCCAAGTTTATTCCCGATAGAGAAGAATCCCCTGTCAGCGCCCCAGTCGCAGCTTTACCGGAACCGGCCCCAGACTCTTCACGAGAGCGACTAAGCGTACAAATATACGACTCCAAAAATCGTGACCGCGAGGTTGAAGTAGAGGAAGTGCGAGATCGCCGTATTTCGATTCGTGATGGCGATCGTCTACCGGCTAAGAAGCGTGACAGCATGTGGACAGAGATTACAAAAGACCTGGTGAACCGTGAAGCTATTGAGCGCCTGGGATATGAGTATGAAGAAACGGAATGGTTTTTCTATATTATGCAGTACCTGCGCTATGTGAGTAAAGAATCTGCTGTTTCAATCAATTCATAGTACGCTGACAACAACATAGGAGGATGTCCTCGAACTTACCGATCTTACGGAGGATATCCGCCGAGCTCGAAGACGCAAAGCTCGTGAGATTGAGGAGCACGATCACTATACATTCAGCAGACGGCACCACGCACACAGACACTTGCCATGGGACAGGGCCGATGACGAACGGATCGTAGAGCGTGAGGTTCTCTACGACTCGGCGCCTCGTTATTACCGCTAATCCCTTTCACGGCCCTCCTATCCACGTCAAAACAATTAAAATTACAATAAACTGTTCTTCTTTTTTTCCTTTTTTTTCAAATATTGTTATCGAACAAAGGGTATTTGACTTCATTCGGCTGATCGAGGCATATCATAATAAGCGGCAAGCGACAGTGACAGCGATAGCGAGCGGACGATTCATGACATGATAAGATGCGGAGCTGCGAGTTGATTTGAAAGTAAATTCCCACGATACACTTTATTTTTTATTTTTTTATTCTACGATTTGGATTGAAATACATGTCCTTATTTTTGTGCTTTATTTTTGGCATCTGGCGTGCGCGTGGTATGGGGTGGGTGGATGAAGATGCAAGGGATATCATGTTGATGGATCGGTAAACCTAGGGGGTTTGTATCTAGACAGCGAGAAGTGCGCTTTAATGACTGATGACTCTATGAATTGCATTTATGTATACCCAAAATTCTCTTTGACTTAGATTTGTAGGCGGTGAATTATTATTGTTATGATATGTATGTGATGTCGAAAATACGAGTAAGTAATCGCTACAGTGAGTGGGGTTGTTATGCCATTCTATCTCGGTTCCTTAGTCAGAAATGAACTTAACTCATGGGAAGAGAAAGGTCTCTTCTTTGGCCGCGGGGTTTCGCGGTTATGAAACAGAAAAGCCAAAATTCACTTAGGAATAAACGAAAAAGTAGAATACGTAGAAGATCAAGAATAATTGAGAGTTCACTTCTGCCTGTTGTGTGGCAGGGATCTTTCAAGCCACAGACTTAGCCACAGACTTAGCCACCTTGACTTAGCCACATGGTCACGCAAAAGGGCGGGCTAGATGAGAAAAAGGGGCGATGGACCCCTAGTCGGGGATCCCCTTTCCCTTGAACCTTGGACAGCCCAGCTTTGCAGCATCTCTAGATCGGAAAGGCACGCAGTAGAATTCAATTGGACAGAGTCATTGTAGCTGCTGCGTGTTATCTCTTGTTCTATCTCGTGATACCCCCCTGTTTTTATCCCAAGGATTGCCGAGTGAGCCGCTTAATTGCTAAGCTAGCCCCTTTTTTGCTGTTGAAACTAATAGCTATAAAAATAGTATCAAAAGATAGGCATGATGAATACTATCAATAGATATTCTTACGCCGACCGTAAATCGAGTGTTCCTGATACTCATTTATCGTAGTTGGTATGGCGCCCGGCTTCTGCATGTATGGCACGTGAAATATCACCCTTCAAACAGGTTCCTGGCAATGTCTTGTCCCAAAGTTTCTCATAGGGTTTGCGCGATGTATTACCCCAAATAAGAAGTGAAGATACGACGTTGTTATTAGACAGGCATTATAGGCAGAAATGGCTTCGTCATTGTATTAGTCGTAGAATGGATGGCGCCCTAGCACTGTCACTGCTGTGTACAGGAGGGGAATTCTACCTCTTCATTGCCATGTAGATGATATTTAGTAACTTAGCTTATTGATAACATAAATAGTCCCTCTATCGACCAGAGAGGTAAGAACTATTCAACTGCATTTTCTGCACAGTAATTATCTTTCGAGAAGAGCTAAACGAAGCATACATATCTATGTTGTGGCCAGCAGTGGAAAAGCATCCAAATCAATTCTTTGGAGTTTACACTTGAATTAACTGCCTATCGAACAACCGAACTGCAAAGGGATAGGGGTACCCAAACATGGTGAACTACGACTGACGGCCATCTTCAACTATTAACGTGTAAGAAATTGACGGGAAGAGGTATCGATACAGTAAAACCGTGACAGGGGCTATTTTTTGTGACTCAGTTGATTATATCGCAGTGCATGCGCATGTTACCCTAGCTCTTTCTGTCTATTTACTGGGGTGTATAGTTTTCATTGCCAAGGTTTGGTTGAGATCTGCGAAAGGCTCTGATATGGGGTCCAAGGAAACGCGGTGTTGGCCCACGGGAATGATGCTCCGAACCTATCCACTCTCATTGCACATTAAGCGGGCGATCATTGTGAGCTGGGGGCACTACCTTTTGTCTATAAATATTATCAAAACCATTCGCTACAGCCCCAAGATTTTTCTCAGGTCACAAAGCTTCAAGTTGGAAATTTTCAAAGGGAGTAAGACCAGTTGCATTTTCTTTACTATAACGAACTATATGGATAGACTACCCCAAGGCGTTCTTAATTGAAGTAAGGGAACCGGATACACTCTATTATCCTACATGTAGGTATCTTTCTCTCTCCTATCACTGGCTGACAGGTTCTTCTATTTCAACTATCTTGAATATACAGACCATTTCTACTACAGTTATACACGTCTCAGCTCTTGTCAAAATGAGTTGTTTGGTATGCCTTCGCTGTGCTGGTAATTAATGTAAGTAGTTCCCGTCCCTCCGACAGAGGTTTCTCGTCTTGTATAATAATGATATACTTGGCCAAGGAGTAACGCAAGATGCGGCTTATTACTCTGAAACTAGCTCTCGCCTTTTCGAAAGGGAAGCATATGAAACGAGGGGAAGAAGAATGCCGACTCAACGATATCGTCGTTGTGACACACGATGGTCCATGACCCAAGTTCTTTTCATGCAGTGCGGCTCTTATGGAGCTTGTTGGTACTTCCTGAGAGAAACGAATGGCGCGAGAGCCGAGAGAATGGTCTGACATAGCTATAAAGTAATTGACTTTGCTTTGGCCAATGATGTGGAGGCCTGAACATTTTCGCAGAACCAGTGACACACTATAATAGATGCAGGGGTTTAACATGGGGATAACATATCCTGATGATTTCAACTATGCCTTACTATACACTGTGTTATTGATAGCATATAGACAGGATGTTTAATTCACCTATTACCAAGGCATAGGCTAATTGTAACAGTAAAAGACTACTCAAAATCACTACAACGTGGCTGAATTCATGACAAGGCAGGGAATTGGATTCTATTGACACGAGAAACTCTATAGCATTAGTTTTAGAGTATGTTCTAAGCTAAATATTCTGACTGGATGCGAAAAGGTGTTATGAGGTAGCGCGTTCTCTGATAAAGGAACAGAAAAAAAGAAAAGACTGTTAAAGGGGAAATAGAGATAGACAGAAAAAAAAAAAAAGGGGGGGGGGGAGTGGGGGCCTTTGTTAGTAATAACAAACATGCCCATACTAGAGTATTTCACACACCGAGAACAGCAGCATGCTTATAGATAATCAGCTAAAAATACAGCTATGCCGTTGAACGACTGACCGAACCCAGGTAAAATGTGCGTTTTGCTCCAGCCACCGCGGAAGAAGGAGGAGAATTCTGGCCCGTAATAGGGCACGCTCACGAGGACGACATGCATATAGCCCAAATTTCTCAATATCCGAGAATAGGTCCCTGGTATTATCCATTAGTCTACTACTGTCAAATATTACTGACTGAAGCTTCTGATATTCTTGATTCGTGATAACGTCAGCTATTGAGCTCAGAAGACGTTCTTCCTCTCGTGAGGATTGGTCACGGAAAAATTTATTAACAGCGGTCTCGAGAATAAACATGAGGTCAGGTAAAGACTTATGACCAATATTGAAGACATATTCGGTGTGGGTAAACATTGCGACGTACTTCTCAAGGCTGGGGAGCTCATTGCTGTTTCCGGAGCTGGCTGCGGGATTTAATGAAGACATTGCTACTATTGCAAGTGAATTTCGAAGCTGAATGTGGACGATTTGAATATGGTTATGTTGCGTTAAGGTTGCTTGATTAGGGCAACACTTCAGGTACTTATCTTCGAAATTTTGGCCAACATGTCTGAGACATAATCATTGTTTCTTATCTTTCGCTTTGTCTAGCATCATTGTTTCTTCTTATTCCACAGCTCTTTAATGACTTCATTAAATTAACAGGCTACTAGTTTACAAACGACTCGCCCTCCCCTCGGGTTCCTCTAAAAACTGTAGATTGACTGGGGAGATCGCCTTCCCTGTCTCGAAGTAGCTGACAACGTTCTGCATACCCAGTGCTTCGAAGCCGATGTGGGAATCAACAGATGCGCCAGCATTGTGGGAGAGCAATTCCACGTTTTTCATTGCCGCCAATTCAGGGTTGACTTGCGGCTCGTATTCGTGTACGTCGAGCCCGGCAGCAGAAAGATGTCCCGACTTCAAAGCTTTGATCAGCGCAGCCTCGTCTATCAGCTTGCCACGGGCGATGTTGATGATTCGAGCACCAGGCTTGAATTTGCTAAACAAGGGGGCGGACAAAAGCTTATCCCCACCGAATGGAGTCGCGACTACGACGCAATCCGCTTTACTTAGTAGCCCCTCAAGGTCTTTCTCGTAGGCGGCCTGCGTCTCTGCTTCGATATTCGATGGCATGCGCACGATATCGTTATATATAATTTTCATATCGAGGGCGCGGTGTGCCTTCTCAGCGATACGACGCCCGATGCGCCCGTAGCCTATTATCCCCAGTGTGTGACCAGACGGGTTCCGGCTTATGGCCGCCAAATTGCGGTTTGCATCGACAAACTGGTCTACACAAGCCGATCGAGCTGCGATCGCAGACCATGGAAGCTGACGGAAAGTGCTGATTATGAGATATAGCGCTACGTCAGCGACGCTCTCGGTGCATGCCGCTGCTGCGTTGCAGTAGATGACTCCTGGACTCAAGGGGTTTTCTGTCAGTCTGGTAGCTTTCTCCTAGCTGCGTAGCGTGGCAAGCCGTGATGAATACGAGACAAGAGTCAGAGAGAGGCTTAAGAACTGACCCTTCTTCGCCATGGCCTTCGTATCGACCCAATCGAAGCCGGCTCCAGCACTTGCGAAGATACGACATGAGTCAGGCAAGAGTGAGATCAGCTCCTCGTCCCAATTGCCCATTTCGCCCCCAGTGTTCCAGAATGGTCGATACATGGCCACAAAATCGCCGAATTTCTTGGATCTTAAGGCCGCTTTGAAGTCATCTCGGTTCATACTATCCAAATTGTAGCGCTTAGCACGATATCTGTAGAGTTTTGCCAAAAGCGATATGAAAAGGTGGGGAGCGGAAGGCAACGACAACTCACCTATAAGACCTTCGAACGTCGAATTTGGATTGAAATTGGGTGTATGCATCGTGGTTCCATCGAATGTCATCGCCCAGGTGAAGAACAATCGGTTTTCCCATTTTGACGATTGCTCACGCAAGATCCTACTATGGTTGTTGCTATGATATGATCTCGCCGAAAGAATTTCACAAGCCACGACAATAACACACGAAGCTGAGAAAGTACATGATTGGGAAAGCCCACCGACTACCTAGAATTTGAGGATTCCAAGCTTTTATATTACGAGACCTCAAGCTCCAGCTCCAGCTACGATTCTGCCCTATTCTCTTCTCCACTCTCATTGCATTAAGAAGTAGCCTACTTCAGCTATTGTACCACTTATTACGTCTGTTCCAGATCTGACCTGCAACCCTTACTCGCCAAAGTAGCAAGTTGCGTGCCTCCCCCACGCACTAATTCTCCGCAACGGGCACTATTACCCTAGCTCCCCCGCGAAACCGTTAACCTTAGGGGAGCAATAAGCAATGCGATTCGGCGATTTTAGCCTCATCTATCAATTCGTAGTAGCATCAGTTCAGAAACTCTCAAAAGGGGTAATTTCTTCCTCACCTGGCCTGGCAAGAAGTAATTCCCCGTTCAAGAAAAAAAAAACACAAGGGAAATTTCGGATATATTTCGCCCTAGAACCTAAAAAACCTTAGGTAGTTTAAGACATTGACACTAATTAAAATCGGAAGGCCACTTGCTTAAGCGTATAATTATCTTACATGTGAATTATAAAAGCCTACCATAACTCAAGGATGAATTATAACGTCGCGCGGCCAATTCTCACAGACACGTTGTTATCTCTATCGGAAAAGTTTTTATCATATTAGGTCAGTAAGGACACCCTAAGAATCGGGGGATTGGTGGATTGAAATGGCTTCTCTATTAGTTGATTCAGTAAAGTCAAATCAAAGAATATCAAACATCCAAATCCACAGAGTCTAGACATCCAAATGACCACCTTGAGGCCTCTTATTGATTCATTTGCTTTGACCGCAGAGGCTGGTTGAGACTTACACTATATCGAGCCATTTGAAGATTGCACCTTCTAACGTCTCCCCGTCCATGATTTCATCAACATAAGCTTCGCTTATGATGTTGTATTTTCCATTCTGTTGTAGGCGAAGTATGTATGGGACTTGGGCGCCTCCTAAGATGGCCACGACGTCCCCTGGTTTAATATTATCATAGCCTAGGCCCAACCTCCCTGCTCTAGTTATGAACGGCAACCGTTTGAGAGATCGCCCATTGATGTCGGATGATATATGAGTCAATGTGTCGCAAGGTTTATCCTGAAACACAGCTCGTTCAAGAAACTTGCATACTTCGATTTTCATGTGCCTATCTTTAATGCGGCAACGACTCTTTTGAAGGAGACATCTAGCCTCCCATAATATGCTCTCGTTGGTCCTGATAAGATTACCCCTTGTGTCGCGGTCGCGTATCATTCCACCAACTGAGGCTCTAGCTACTGCATGCAAACGCTCTCTGAAAGAGGGAAATTTGCGTTTAGTTTGGTATGTCAGACGTAAAACCTCAACTAGCCATTCTTCCGACCATGAAGATGTCTCTTCTAGAGGAACATCCCAACTAGATCTCCTTGAGGGAAAGGACCCAACACTATGAACCTCATCGCAAATATAACCCTGTAGAGATATGCCATGTATGCCTGTTGCGTCCTTGTCAATCTTTACGATTGGCCTGGGATTCATTGTACCAGAAGCATTGAATTTTGGTTCTAATATCATGTGGTCGTCCCGGACTATCTGTAACGGCGTAGTCAAAGGCTGATACCAATCTGGAACCCATGATGGTAGATTTCCATGTGTCGAGGTCCGGTGGGGTTGAACAAGAGACAGAAGCGATATGTGTCCTTGTCGGAGCATTGCAGCCGTGGTGAGCGTGTAGACTTCCCGACATGTCTTCATGTAGTCTGGACTAACACCTTTCTCGCTGAGATCTTCTCGATCGGAAGCCAAGCTCAACAATGCAAAAATTTTGTCACGAGGATCGCTTGAATCTAGATGATGGGGGCCATGCTTCTGAAGATTATGACTCCCAACGCAGGTGAGCCTTAGTAGAGCGATCAATGGAAAGTAGCTTCTCTTGACCCGGTGGGCATTGGCCATCATTGCTGCACGAAAAAACATTTCAGGGACAATCTTCAAGTGATATAATTTCAATGCCCTTAGGTCGTCGAACATTCCCCAGAGTGCTCTGCTAAAACACTGATATGCACTCATCGCAGCGGCGAGTCTTGTCCTATTTATCTTCATATTCCCGCAAATGAAGATTGCTTCCTGGGAAAGGGCAATCTCTTGCAGAACCCAGATTCTTCCAAACCAGGGCCGCTCGAGTAATTTCTTCATTTCTGGGATTGGGAAAATCTTTCCCTCACCATTCCAGCCATTTATCATGTCGAATAGAACTACCAGCCTTTGCAAAATTGGACCATCAATGTCAAATTCTTGCTCTAGTTGCCTTCGAAGATGAATTAATTCGAATGGGAAGCTTGCCGGACGTCTTGAATAGAGTCGAGCGAGCCTCACCCAGACGGCATCGCCAATGTGTAGATCATCGTATAAACCACATGCATAGGCTACTTCGCCTATTTCGTTCAGATATTCGATGGCCCGTTGACTTTCGTCGTCGCCAAGACCCAACCAGGCTAGAACCTCATGCGCCCGTTTATATATGTCTCCCATTAGCGCTACTTGCCAAGACTTTTCCATGTCGTCTCGTTGATTGATGCAGAGATAATCGACCCATATTAGAATTTCGAACTTCGGGGGCCGCAGTGTAATCAACGCATTGAATAGATTCTCAGGAATACGTATGCCAATGCCGTCCACCATTATGACGCGATTTGTCGTAGCACTTCCCCAAGCATACGAAAGAGCTTTGTATCGGGGAGCGTTCCGTAAACTTGTCTGTAGTAATCGACAACATGGGATTCGCGCATACTGTGTCCCTGAACTTGGTAAAAGCCGCAATAGCCTGATTTCGCTCCTATCGCGACTCAAAGCGCGATATTGGATAGACATAATGATTGATCTTTTTTCTTTTTTTTTTCAGGGTCTAGTAGGGACAAAGGTAGCCCGATATGTGAAGAGATAGAGCGTGGAATGTAGGGCTCGGATTTGGATTTTAAGCAGAAACCAGCAATGGGGGCGCAGTTATGTTGCTGCTAAAGACCGTTGGTGCCTAAATGCAAGGCAGAATCAATAGCAAATCATTATTATTGGGGGCCAAAGATTGTCATTCTAGGTAGATGCAACACCTCCGCACGTACTCCAGCTTGCCTCTAAGGGCATCAACCGGCTGGTTGTCCGTCGTTCGATAAGATCAATTGATTGATCTGAAATTATGTTGTGTTGATTGGTCCTAGGTATTCAAATCATCATGAAAAATGTTCTCAAAAGAATTTAGTAGGGTTTACCTAGGTTACCTCATTGGCCATATCTAGCGGTAGTGCTATAGGTAAGTAGATTATGATGGATGATGTCAGGGTTTTGCATCCCGGAGTGAATGGAATAGCCTATGCAGTCACATAGCAGGTAGGTAGAAAGGGGCCAGTAGCCATAGGGTGTATTGGTCAACATAGCCCCTATCCCTTCCAACCGCTAGTTGGGAGGAATAGCCTGTATATATAGACCCAGCCTGATAGGTACACACTAGGGTGTCACCTATTCACCTGACAGATGATTTCGTCTATTCATTACGGTATCTATCGTATATTTCAGATCCCAAACCCCTTGTCGTAATAGGTGTCATACAAGGTCCCCTACTTGTATGGGAAACACCCGTTAATGGGGAGGATTACCCTAGATAATCATATTCAGATTTAGTAACAGTCTTGTCAAGCACAACTCTCAGTTGGTAGAACTGCAATTAGGTAATTTGTGGCCTGGAATTTCTTATTCTGATCTGATATCTACGTTTTTAATATCACAGAACCTTGCTGATTATATGTGATTGTGCTAGAGGTCGGATTTATAAGGTGACATGTCAAAGGAGTGTATCGTTCACAGTGATGGATCGAGTTTTAATTAACCTCTGCTCAGCGGTATCTACAGCCCAGTAGCAAAGAAATGTATCATGTGATTAAGTATATTATATTCGACTTGAAGCACAAGACTGATGTCTCAATATCGCGTGTGAAGGGCGTCTTCGTCATAAATTCCGTATCCTCCTAGAATTTCCGACTTTCTAAACAAAAATGACCGAGAGACCGAAACATTAGCCTACTTATTAAGGCACCCATCGGGAACCAACCCACCCTACTATTACTTCCCAGGCTTGATCGATGGTGACCGCCGTCTTCAGCCTCGTATCTCTTCCGGAAGATTCACCTTCCTTTCTGCTTCCAGAGCATATTATTACGCCAGCACTTCAGGCAGGGCATCAACGTGCCGCATTTCCCTTTATGTTTTTCTATGTAGATATTCTCTTCATGCTAGTATTGGCAGTGCTCACTGCCCTCGGTATATTGTAAACTGATGATAGCCAAGAGCATATTGATAAACGTAAAATAACCTTCCGTCTAGATTAATATAGGCAATTATTTCTTATGCCTGCTATATGTCTCCTCTCATAAGTTTCAGCACAATATCCTGAATATTTTCGCTTTCTGCATTTTGACTCTCCGAGTCCCATGTCCAAGTACGCGCGTGTTTTTTCTTGCCATCATGCCAGTCGGCTTTTAAAACCAGCACTATCTTGTTATCTACGACTCCGATATCGATCCTCACGCCTCTGCCCTTGTTGCTCTTAATTCCTATACCGGCGATGGTCTCGGACCACTCGATGCCCTTGTCCTCGAGTGTTTCGGCGGCGGTGAGGGCAAGAGTCTTCGCTAGAACTCGAACAGTTGCTTGGCAAAGATAATATACCGCTTCCTGGACGTTCGCGCAATAATCTGCCGGTGGATAGATGGTCTCTAAGGGATGTGGTGGTAGATCCTTGTTCTCGGCAGAGGGGTGTTTTAAACTCATATAAAAATTTGTGCCGATAAAGGCGCGAACAAAGCCTCGGCTTAAACACCAAATCCGCACCTCGGGTGTGATAGTGAACGTATAAAGAGATACCAGATTAAAAACAAGTTGCTGGATCCAGCGGAGTTCTGTGGTGGGGATATGGCGAACCGGGGCTGCCCCGGATGATGGAGTATTCGGGGGTGGAAAAACTGAGTAGAACGCTGTCGAAATGCCGGCATGACGCAACGTATAAACTAACTTTTCAAGGTGATTACCGAGGTCCGCGGAGTTTCTGAAATACTCGAAACGGGCTATGAGACTCCGCAGGATGTTAAATGTTGAGTTGTTGGGGTCAGTCTGTCGTACAGAGAGAGAGAGAGAAGTTCGCTTGTGGTAGTTTTGTCGATGACTCTGGAAAAGGAGAAACTGTAGAAAAGAATAGGCTGCAGTGCAAGAGCGGATACCCTCCGTATAATTTGCGTATGTCTCATCTTGCTCATCAAGATCTTCCAATGTGAAGACAAATTCAGTTTCTTTATTTTGCTTCCAGGTAATGCTTGGGCCGTCGTAGTAGACATTGTAGGCGAGTAACAGGCGGGATTCCCGATTGAGTTCATACCACAGCTCCTGGTGGAAGATGGTGTTTCGAGCTTCGCGAACGCGGTCCTTCAAAGGTGCGCCATCTGGTATGCGCCCGGGAAGAGGTGATTGGTCTGTAATGTTGCCGTCCTTTTTTATGGTGATGCGTATTCTCTGGGAACCTCCGCCGACTTTCCCAACACCCAATTTGATAGAGCCGTCTTCGTTCCGAATCAGAGGCGCGATGCTACTATTCCTAAACTCGGCTGTCGACTCGGCAAACCCAAAACGAACACCCAAGGTGTGTGGTTCCTGGGGGAGCGCACAAACAGTCCAGCCGTCGTCGCTCACCGCTAGTACGTCTGCCCAGTATTTGGTCTCTAGCTCAATCTCCTTCTCCAAGCGCTCAGCTGCAGCTAGGACCGAATCAACCATGTCACTAATGCCCATGACTCTCCATCCCGTGGCAACGGAGAGCTCGTCTTGTATCTGGGCTTCGGTAATATTCGGTTCCTTCAGTTTAGAAGCACCAAGTGTTCCGATGCCCACAAGATCACGGAGCGCCGGGGACAGTGTAGTGCCTGCCTGGACGGGGGCTTCTTTGGAGAGTAGGAGGGATATGGAATCGAGGGCCAACATGGCAGACTGGTGCGCAAACCTGTGGTACGGCACCCATAGTTAGCGCATGTTCGCTGCAGTGCTGTGCAGACAAAGAAAGACTGACTCGATGTTCCTCAAGAACTCCTCGCGCGCAACAATGGCAGTCTTGCCTTTGGCTTCATCAGCCGCTCCCCCCTCGTCCTCGACCTCATCTTCCTCATCAGAACCGTCGACATCATCGTCCTCGAGGGTCCCTTGTTGTTTGGACTCAATCTCTCGGCGCAACTCTGCCTCGTTCAAGTCCCGAAACCCGCCGGGCTGAGCATTGACGCGCGCAATAAACTCGGCGAGGTTTTGGGGTTTCTTGTCGCCAGTCGGCCACGGGCGCAGAGAGAAGGGTGTCTGGTTGTTGCCGGCCATAGCGGTTTACTTCCGAGGCCTGAGATCTTGGATGGAAGGTCACGCGGAGTAGTGTGGAATGGCTATCGTTCGGTAGTGGATATCGGTATTCATCATCGCACACTGTGTGATGAATCACGTTGTTTAGTGTTTGGCGTTCGTGTTTTACATGCCGTGTATGGTCTACCAGCTATGTGTAGGTGCGGGTGCAAGTGTACAGTGCTTGTACTTCTCCATGATACCAACTTGGAAAGTACTATATACTAAGTAGGTGGTTGGGAGAGCTACCTAATGTTGAGTGGGGCTAAGCTTAATAAAGAAATAAATGAGGCTGATGTGTGGCTCCTACATATAGTAGGTACCTAGGTAGCTTATAAGTATAGTATGTTTAATAAGATGCTCCTGCCCATTCTAGCCACTTTGCGGAAATACTGAGTAAAATCATGAGACGTCAATGTTAACAAATTCCAGACACACTGCTATTTCTCGAGGCTATTGCACATACTCGGTGGCCCGGCTGTACCTAGCCTGTAGGGATCTGGGCAGGCATGGAAAATCACACGATGATGCAGCTGCTTGCAGGACCCACGGTGAATTGGAGGTATAATCTCGTGTAGTATTGACATTGTTAAGACTGTTGCAAAACAACCATCGAGCGGACCTACATACTAAGTACAGTAGATGGTGAGATAGATAGAGCATGCACGCTCATAAAATAACGCTGCGGGAATTACATGGAAGCATGTGGGATGAAGTTATGTTCTCAATTGGTCGTGATTTGGACTGCATTCGACAGCGTCAGCTGCAGCTGCAGCAACCAATCAATCACCCACTCACTGCACATATTTACTATACTCAGTATATCAAAAGTCGCTCATCGAAAAAAGTCCTCACCCGGCATTGTCAGGGTGTCCCGGACTGCAGTTGGGGAGGAAACCAATTATGCACCTCTGCCCAGGTATTGTCAGGGCAATCCGACTTGTTTAATCGGGTTCTATTGGCATCTAGAATGCTGAAGATACAATTGCATACCTACCTACTTACTTAGTAGTATGTAGGTGCAGTAAATAGTGAGTTAATCGTATGATAAAACAGCAATGTTTGGTTAGGAATTCGCCGTGCACGCTCACTTGTACTGTACCTAACCCCACCTCACCTCCTTTTGGCAATGACGCACAGCCTTACGCTCAGCTCCGCCGGAGGGGTCCTCCTTGGAGTCGGCCGGCACTCGGCGCGCTAAGCTCCCCCACTAGACAATATTTATTGTGACCTCACCTGCAGCTACCTCTGTAGGTACCGGCCGCACGGCCAGTAGCACCACTTACTGAGTAATATGAGAGCGAAATACACAAGTCCTGCAAGGATCAAAGGTGTACATCTCAGTGCAATACAACTGCAGCTCCCCGCACCACGGCCACTACACGGCCAATTGATAAGCCCGATAAAAGCTCACATCGTCCCATCCAGACCACCCCACCATCCCACCATGCTCACGCTCTTACGCTCTCACACTCTTTGTTGAGTGTTTTATTGCTCTCGAGATACCCAGTTACATGACATAACATGACCCATCGTCTGCTGCTCGCAGTTTTCCTACCCTAGAAACAACGCTACAAACCTCCTTCGCGTCACTTGACGACCTGTCTCCCTGCCTTTCATGCGATAAAGTGATTGGAGTTACCCATATGGAAGATCGTCGCAAGCTTTGTCCCAATCATTTTTAACATTATCATAAATCTTGTCTTCATAAAACCTAAATCCCTTCCCTCTCACGCATCCCTTGTCTCCTCAACCTTCTCCTCTATTTTCCTACCATTGCTATCGAATATCCTCTAATTCAACAGAAATCCCTCCTCCTCAACATGGCACAGCATAGGAAGAAGATCGCTGTCATGACATCCGGGGGTGATTCCCCCGGCATGAACGCCGTTGTTCGCGCCGTTGTTCGGATGTCGATTTACATGGATTGCGATGTCTTTTGCGTCTACGAAGGATACGAAGGTCTCGTCCGCGGCGGCAAGTACATCAAGCAGATGGGCTGGGAAGACGTACGGGGATACCTGTCCGAAGGCGGCACTCTCATCGGTACAGCCAGATGTATGGCATTCTACGAACGTCCCGGCCGTCTTCAGGCTGCAAAGAACATGGTGCTCAACGGTATAGACGCACTCATCATCTGCGGTGGTGATGGCTCGCTTACTGGCGCTGACAAATTTCGTGCCGAATGGCCATCGCTCCTCGAGGAACTCGTTTCGAAGGGAGACTTGAAGAAGGAACAGATCGAACCATATAAACACCTAAATATTGTCGGTCTGGTTGGCTCAATTGACAATGACCTATCCGGAACAGATGCCACTATCGGTGCTTACTCTGCCTTATCACGTATCTGCGAAATGGTGGACTACATCGAGGCTACCGCGTCATCACATTCCCGTGCGTTCGTTATCGAGGTCATGGGTCGCCATTGTGGTTGGCTTGCCCTCATGGCAGCAGTTGCTACCGGTGCAGACTTCCTCTTTATCCCAGAGAAGCCGAGGGAAGACAACTGGAGAGAAGAAATGTGCCAGGTCATAAAGGAGGTTAGCAGACATCCCCTTCACTTCCAACCCTTTGTTGACTTCTCTAATATGTTTATAGCATCGAAATATGGGGAAGCGTAAGACCATCGTGATCATTGCCGAAGGTGCTCTGGACAAACATGGCGACAAGATCACTCCCACCATGGTGAAGGATCTCTTAGCGGACAAGAATGGCTTAGGCCTCGATACTCGTATCACAACACTGGGCCACGTTCAGCGAGGAGGCACGGCTGTCGCTTACGATAGAATGCTCGGTACTTTGCAAGGCGTTGAGGCGGTCAAGGCTGTGCTCGAGGCTACTCCAGAGACCGAAACCTGCTTCATCGCCATCACCGAGAACAAGATCACAAGGAAGCCTCTAATGGCCGCTGTCAAAGAGACCAAGGAAGTTGCAGCTTTGATTGAAGCACAACGTTTCAACGAGGCTATGGCTCTTCGTGATACTGAGTTTTCTGACCAGTACAAGTCCTACACGATGTCAGCGAATACGCATTTCGACGAAGAAATCAAGGTCGATGAAAATGAGGCAAGTCAGTTTCATATCAGATATCGGTGACGGATATTAACGTCTCGTAGAAAATGAGAATCGGTTTTATCAATGTTGGCGCTCCAGCGGGCGGTATGAATGCCGCGATCCGCGCCGGTGTGGCTTACTGCCGAACACGAGGACATGAGCCTGTTGCGATCCACAATGGATTCGCCGGGTTCGCTCGACATCATGGAGACGATCCTCTTGGCGCTGTTCGATCTTTTGACTGGCTTGAGGTAGACGGCTGGGCTAGCAAAGGTGGCTCGGAGATTGGCACAAACCGCGAACTGCCAGAGGAATCAGGCATTGAGCATATTGCCAATTTGATCAAGAAGTACAAATTTGATGCCCTCTTCCTGATTGGCGGTTTCGAGGCTTTCCACGCAGTCGCACAACTACGCAAAGCTAGGAGTCAATTCCCTTCTCTCTGCATCCCGATGACATTGCTACCAGCCACCATATCCAACAACGTCCCCGGCACCGAATACTCTCTCGGTTCTGATACGTGTTTGAACGAGCTCGTGGCGTATTGTGACAAGATCAAACAGTCAGCCTCTGCCACCAGACGGCGAGTCTTTGTCATTGAAACGCAAGGTGGTCGATCCGGATATATCGCTCTGTTAGCAGGCCTGAGCGTAGGAGCAAGTGCCGTTTACATCCCGGAAGAAGGGATCAGCCTGCAGATGCTTACTGCAGATGTCATGCATCTGAAGGAGGTCTTTGCTAAGGATAAAGGCCAGACAAGAGCTGGAAGACTAGTGCTCATCAACGAGAAGGCAAGCCAGACCTATAATGCCAAACTCATTGCCGATATCATGCGTGAGGAGGCCCACAACAGATTTGAATCCAGGGACAGCATTCCAGGACACGTTCAACAGGGAGGTGTTCCTTCGCCGATGGATAGATGCCGGGCTGTCAGACTTGCGATCAAGTGTATACAGCACTTGGAGAAATTTGGGCCAAGGGGTTACGACAGGCCAGAAAAGATTGCTCAAGACCCTTTGAGCGCCTCAGTCATCGGGATCAAGAGCGCCTCAGTGGTGTTCTCCTCCATCCAACACCTAGAGGCGAATGAGACAGACTGGAAGAATCGACGACCCACTGAAGCTCACTGGATGAATATAAAGTCCGTTGTGGATATGTTAGGCGCACGCGCAGATTACCCTCCACCAACGCAGAACCTGGAAGGCCTAGCGGCCAAGGACGCGAAGCGAGGTCTCCTGATTAAATGAAGGGGATATGGAGAGCGCATCATTTCGGAGTCGGGGGTTTAAGAGATTGGGATCGGTTCAGGCGGTATCAAATGGGATTAAGATAATATTCTTTTTGGATAGGGCGAGGCTTTCTCTAATCTGTTAGACTTACAGATATCTTTCAACTCAATAGATTTACGAGTTTACTGATGCTGCGCAGAACCAATCAGTCAGTTCCTGTGCCGCGGAATTGTTTGTTAGTAGTGCATGAAGCTTGTCATTGTTGGGGTCAATCAGTTGATAATGTTGTAAATGCACTGCTTCATTTCTGTTAGAAGCCATCTTCTCTTCTTTAAGCCAGCAGTCTATGGTAGGCACGTTGATAACAGCGCCAAGCCGGGACGCTGCCGATTGGGAAGTCAAGTTAGGTTGCACCGCATGGTTAGGTGGCATTTATGACGTTGGTAGCGTGGAAACGTGCGTTGAACGGCGAGAACGGTTGATTTCCTTCCGTCTTCGCGCGATACCGAGGCAAGAAGGATTAGCAAGGAGCCGTCTGATTTCTGTAGATCATTCCACGTGGAGATTGATGGAATACCATATGCAAGGTGAAGGTGGCGAGGTGGGATGAAACCAACGGTTATATATGACGTTATTGGGGGGTGTGTGTGTGTGTGTGTGTGTAGGAGTAGGTACGCCGCATCTCGCTGTCAGCCGGGTCTGGCCGGGCGGGAAGACCGATGAGATATGGATGGGACGGCGATCTGTGGAGCAATGTGATGTGCAATCTGCTTGTTGGTTTTAGGTATCTTACTACTGTACGTATCTAGTGTAGATTGGGTACATGGATCAAAGAGGCGTTAAGAAAATTGAGATAAATAAAACTATTTTTAGATCCTATGATTTGATGTTGTGATTTGATGTTGTGATTTGAGTTTGCAGCTCTTATTGTTATTGCCGTTGGCTCCGAACTTCAAAGCGTAAACGAAGCATTGCATGCTATGACTGGTGTTTAACGCTAGTATGCAATTGGAAAATGGCGATTGATGATTTGATTCTTCAATTCTTCAATTCTCATGAAACTTTGTCATTATTTATCTCTCCTTGACACCATAATGCAAGCCGTTCATATGCTTCTGCTGGTCATAATAACGTTGGTCTCCAATTCATGATGTATGTAGCTGAGATTGAGGCAATGCTACCATTGAGAGACGGAAAAGGAATCAGCGGTATGCTTTAGTCGGGGATTATTCGACCATTCCTCGTCAATTTATATGTATACACGAAATACGCTTGGGGGATATTATGAAGCCGAAAACGGGAAATTCCTGAAAATAGAGGCAGAGATCACCTCGTCAAGGCACCTCTTTGTAATGACCCTCTCCCATCAATTCGGCGGGTTTCCGTTGATCGGGAAGCTCGCTCGCATTCGGCCGTGGTGGTGGAACGTAGTACGTATCCCCTTGATATCCCTGCGTTGAATTCGTGTTCCCGTTCTGGCTCTGACTATGGTCTGAGCTCGGGCCTTGCATGTGAGGTTGATAATTTTGAAGATATTTATACTGTAAATCTTGAGCGGGTGTTGCCTCTACCGGAGACAATGTCGATACTGGATATATCCAACCTATGTCGCCCCCATATTGTTGTTGGTGCTGTTGCTGTTGTTGTAAATGAGTTTCGGGCTGATACTGTGTATTTGACGGTCCTGCGTAACCATGTTGCTGACTCGCATCCGGGGTTGTGGTTCCGGGGTACGTCGTACCGGGATAAACATACGTCTCTCCGTACGGGGCTATCGGGTATGATATGGGTTGTAATTGCTGATGCGGTGCATACGTCTGACCGGGTATCGTCGGATAACCTCCTCCATGATATACAAATCCATCTGGAGCCTGTTGGAGTGGACCGGACTGTCCAGTCAAAGAACCATTCATATAATGAATCTCTTTATCTTTTCCGGCTGCACCTCCCACGACCATGTTCTCATCTTGAGTGTCACGCGACGCAATGGCCCGTGTCTGCGGCTTCATTAAAGTCCTATTACGCCGTCTGATGACACAGAGTACCGCAATCGACCCGACTAAAATGATGGCAGCAAATGTGACGCCGATTGAGACGCCCACCTTCATGCTATCACTCAACCCTCCCCCATCGCTTCGCTTTAACGACGGCGATACAAACGTAGATGTTGGTAATAAAGCGGAATTCGGGGATGTCGATGAGACCACGGTCGTAGTTTCGCTCAATACATGGTCTGCGAGGAGCCACAGAGCGAGGACGCTGGCATATAAGGCCCTTGTAACCATGATCGCGACGAAAAGACTCGGTTATTCACTCATCGCATCGTCCGGGGGAGAGCGAAATCAACAGACAAGTATCAAAGATAGAAACGCCTCCCAATTTCGTTCGGCTCCGTTCCGTCTAGGATGTGATGTATAGGGTAAAAAGAGGCGATTTCCCAAGCACTGCATCGCCAACCAGCGCCAAAACCATAACAAAAAAAAAACAGAAATCGGGAAGCGAAACGGGACTTGAAGAGAAATAAAGGAGCAGCGATCGCTTAGATCCGGGGAAGATAAAATGAAACCCGAATTCAGGGACATGGGTCTTCCTTACTATACTAACCTTAGGTACTCCGTATACTACACTACACTAATGTTAACTGTTAGTCCCGGGGGTTTGTTAGCTACATGTACGTTGAGATGACGACGATGGGTCCATATGACCTACCGTTTTGAGAACGACAGGCGAGATCGTCACCGTAGCATCCTGCTTTTTTCGTGTCGAAAATGAGCTGTGTGGCCTATGGTATTAAAAAAGCCTTCCTGCACCGCATCCGAGACCCTAACGTGTACCAGCCCCAATATCTTTTCAGCTTACCCCTTTCACATGCCTTTCAGCACTTGCTAACCCCAATGAGCATGACATCTTCTGGTACGCTAGGTATTCGATGAACCAGTTCTTGTTGAAAAGTTCCATGCGCTACATACCGGGTTCGGCGTAGGTAGATAACTACCGTACTTACTAATGCAAGACATGTGTTAGGTATTTTTAACATTTGCCACGGTACCGTTCGTAGACTACCTAGGTTAGGTTAGTTCATGTGGATCTGCAATGTTGCTATTTTCTACAGTAGAAAGCAACTACACTAGAAGTTATCTAGACGGTGGATACTTTGCGCCGCAGAAATTACCCAGTTATGCATGTTATTCCTTGCAACTGGTTGCGCGAATCAATACCTGGTGAAGTTTAGGTCGTCGGGATTCAGGACTCTTCATCTTCCTGAGAAGCCATGATACCCTGCGGACAGCCAATCGTGAATACGAATGTCTAAGATCGCTGTCCAGGAAAAGATTGCGCTTGCTAGCACCAGATGCAAATGACCCCGTCAAAAGCCCACCTCTCTCAGCTTGGCATCTGCACAGTAACTACCAACAACACGACTACGGAAGCGCGCCGTCTAAGTTGAGGGGCGTCTTGATTTGGTGTCACGAAGTTGATGTGTTAGTCTGTTGACAAGAAAGAAAGAAAAGACGTCTGCAGCACCCCCCACCACCATAATCCCCTGATGTTACCTTTCAGAAGGACATTCACCTCGTAAATAACAAGATTGTGCCGGCGCCAGACGATAAGGAAGCAGCCGGTGTGGTCACCAGCTTACTCCGAGACATCCCAATGACGTCTAGTGCTACCATAGCTAACTAGGATAATCAGTAGCATATTGGAGTTCGTTCTACATTCCGTTTTCTTTCTATTTTTTTATCCTTAACTAGTTTGCGATTCAATTTCTTTTAGGAGAACAGACAAAGTTCTCGGATCTGACTCTAACTGGCTCATGCCCTATATCAACGATTCAATAAAGGAAGAAGAAGCGAGGAATACGCGCGGAAGGATGGAAACATTTCCTGTTACGGGCTTGGCAGAAGAGAGAATCTTGGGGGCCGATGAGAATACCCCTGTCCCCCAGGTTATCAGCTTGGTCCTAGAATGGCCATCCCCGGGTTTCAAGCCCTCTATTCTGTAGCCTTTCGGGATCTCTCCATTGGTACTCTATCAATGCGACCCCGGAAAGGAGAAGAGTGTTTTCAAGCGTTTGCTGAAAATAATCTGTAAAATTGGTAGGAACGCATGAATGCAAACCTCTGAAATTTTCATGTCGTATCACCCCTATCGAACACAGTGAGGCCATTCAGCGCCTTGGACCTCTTGTCACGGGCGAGACCGCCTCCTTCAGTTTTTCTCCAACCTTAGTTTCATTGGGGTGCATGTCTCAGAAGGAGGGCCGATTATTTCGCTGACCGGATTTGCTACGACGACTTTACTAAGTCTATTGGCCGCCGCCACACCACCCTGTAGGATTACACCACTCATGGTCTTCATGTTACAACTTTCGCGGGCAGTTATGCACGTAATCGTCTCGACTTTTGCATATGCAATTGGGGTAGCACTTTACTGTTACTTCAGGACGTAGATAGCCGCTCGTAGCGCTGTCGGAGACACCGCGCTTGATGGGGTAAACTTAAGCGAAGGCATATCAGCCCCCTATGCACTCTTCTCCTTAAAGGTATCGATAGCGCCAAAGACGCGGGCAAGGCAGAATTCGAAACTCGGCTATCTGAAATGCTAACTCTTGTAAATGGTTAACGACTCCTATCCCATTTCTGACTTCATTCATGTTCACAGCATTGCATGCTTACATAAAACCACCGCCCGTGTTGGCATCCTCCTGCAAGCCTTGATTCATACCAGCAACGCAATATCTGAGATATAACCATAGCCCTATCTCTCTACCACTTCTACTGTGATTCATATCTCGACTATGCATAAGGTTACCTTTCTCGCCAAGAAAATCCAGTAAGGACAATGCTCGGTCTAAGCAGAAACGCCACGTCGCTCGTGATCATTGCCTCGCAACTATCGACGGCGCTTTACATCAGATTCTCAGCAGTTCGGTTAGCCTAAACGATGTTCGAACGGTCGTGATTGCCTGTCCCAACTTTACTTTAAGCAGTCTGCAGTTGAATCACCAACGTATAGCGAGTAGTAAATATGATTTAACTACTCGATATGAGCGAGGTCATATAGTCATGTTGAATGGTTTGACTTTCTATTCGTAAGTTTTATTCATAAGTTGTCAGCAATGTAGTAGGGTATTACTAAGCCAAATCTAAACTCTGCTAGAGTCTCCAAGCCTCCTTGGAAAGTGAAAGGCACCTTGAATTTGGGGTTTATTCACTCAGCCTCAACCTTATAAGTGTAGAAGTAACACGTCGGTCATATGTACGCCTATGCGAGAGAACTGGTTGGCGGCGCTAGTGTACATTGGTGTCCGGAAATAAATAGGAGGCGAATATCCCTAAGACTCCATTCCCTATTTCTCATATTAAAATCTACTCTTTTTGATCAAGTAGCGACACCTCAAAGGGGTTCTGGGACTAGCTCGGGTTACTTCTATCGAGGCATGAATAGTGTATATGTCACGAACAGGTATAACAGAAGTTCTTGCACATAGATGCACTAGCTCGAATGAGCTTTTAGGACCCTTGCGCAACAAGAAGTGTCTATTACCTACCACAAATCATAGGGTTCGTGACAGTATATGTCGTATACTCCTAACTACTCCCACGCGGAGGCAGTCCGTTTTGTTTTCGCCTCCATGTCATCCCATTTCCCCGTAACATGAAAACAGCTACACATCCGAATATGCCGCTCCATAGACCCAAAACCGTAAAATGCCACCCTTTTCCAGCTGCGTCTAATAAAGGTTGTAATATTGCGACACCTGCCCAACCATCGCAGTACGTGTGATACTTGTAGTTGCAGCAGCAGTACTAGGGCTTTGCGGAAACGAATCCACCAATAAAGCACTATATGTCGTGTAAAAGTAGGTGCCCCAGAACCCCTGGAGGAATTGCAATACGAGAGCGATAGCAAAATGAGCACCGAGATATACAGTCCATCCATAGCCAACCATAGTCGCCGTAGAGATGATTAACATCCGGTAGCCTATAGCGTGTACGGGCTTTCTCGATGAGAAACCGAAAAAGATCGTCTCCAGCTGCTTTGTCGCCTGGCCATCCTACTTCTCTCGCAGTTGCCCGATAATTATAATCCATTAACTTTCCAGTGAAATAACTGCCAATAATAATGCCAACGCCCCGGGGGAGATACGCCAGTCCAATGTAGAGCTCATTGAAATCGTAATTCGTGTATATATCTGGTAGCACTGCGACGAAAGCGTAGTCAACGACGTAGAAAGAACTATGTATTCATAGGGTGAAGATGGTATCTTTATGAAAAATAATGTGGAAATAAGCAAGGAAAATCCCGAAGTTAGGCCTCAGTCTAGCGCTTTCGTTCTCAGGTTGTTCCGATAACCCATGTTTCGCACCCTGTTGGCCATTCGTAGCGTGTTTTACATGACGCAGTAAGAGTCCTATCCAGCTCAGCTGCCAGCTTTTAAATCGCGAAGGGTCGCTGCCGTCGCCAACCAAGCTTCTAGCTGTCTCCGGCAGAAACAGCCCAACTCCTCCCAGAAGAACAGCCCCGACAATTATTAGGAAATAGAAGACCCAGACATAACTTTGGCTCTTGTAAGCAACAACTCCTCCCGCTACAGGACCGACACATGCTCTCAGGTTAAGGGCCATACTGATCGGCCCTAACATACACCCTCTCTCGCTCGGCGGACACAAATCGGCCACTACACCGAAACTAATGGCATATGCGGCGCTTGCCCCTAGACTCTGGATAGCACGTAGCACCAATAGGGCAGCGTAGCACCTCTCGTTAAGGAATAAGCCGACATTTCCGACGACGTAGACAAGCAATGCCATTAAAAACAAGGGTCGTCTACCATAATGGACAGTCAGAGGACCGAATATCACTGGGGATATTCCCTGGAATATGATATATATAGTAAGTGTGAGGTTGATAGCTTGTGTCGAGGTATGGAAATGTTGCCGTAAGAGGGGTAGTAGTGGGAAATAAATGATGGCCGTAAGAGGAGAGGTGATGGTTGCGAAGCCTAAGAGTAGTTAAAACTGCCTCAAATAAGAGCGGCTAATCGACAAATACGGCCTTTGTTGAACACCTTTCTTTTTATTTATTATCTGTGCGCAAGCTACTATTAATAGTTTTGCTGGCACAGCATTAAAACCTTTAATAACGCTACTAAATTAGGTAATTTTTATAAAATATTAAAGGTCTAATTAAAAATAGCCTATAGCGCGCAGCGCAAAGCCTTATTAATATAAAACTTAATAATATTATTACGCCTAGCTATAATATTTAATAATAATATATATATAAAAGCTATAGCAATTAATATGCTGTTATAAATTAATTTATATTTATTTAAGCAGATAAAAGTTTAAACTATTAACTTGCTACTAAAGCTAAAAATAGCTAGAAAAAATATAGATTTTAAACTTACGCTTTAAAACATGCTTAAAAAATAATATATATATATTAACTAAAAAAATAATATTTATAAAAAGGTTACTATAATATTAGCAATAATATTAAATAATTTTATATAATTATTTTAAAAAAACGCTAAAGTTAACTATTAATAAATAGCTTAAAATTATATAAAAATTTTTAAATAATATTTTAACGCTTTAATATATACTTTTTTAAGCAAATAAATAATAGCGCTTTTATGCTTAGTTAATATATAAGCTTAAACTAAAATATTAAAAATAATAATATTTTAAATATTAACTTAGTTATATATTAATATAGCTAAGCAAAATGCTAAGCTTATGCTTAAACCTGTTTTTAAATCGGCTATATCTGCTATATTTAGCAGACTTTTAATTTATAGCATAGCATTTAATAATATTATAACAGTAAACTTTTAAAAGCTAAAAAAAAATATATAAGTTTTAATTAAAATTAATAATAAAATAGTTAAACTTTATTAATTAATAGTTTATATAGTTTAAATAGCTTTGCTATAAAATTTAAAATTATTAACTAAAGCAATTAAAAATATTTAGCTAACTAAAACAAGCTAAATAATTAAAGCTATTAATTTAACTATTAAAAATAAACTGTTTAAAAAATAAAATATTAAAATAATTAAGCAAACGCTAAAAGCTTATACTATAAAGCTATTAAAAAAATAAATAATATATATAGTTTTTAAAGTCTTTATATTTATAACTAACTATTTAAGCAGTATTTTTATAAATATTACGCAAAAAATAATCGTAGAAAAAATAAAAGTTTAAATAAAAATTATTTTAATAAACGCTTATATAGCTTGCAAAAAAATAAACATTTAAATAAAAACTATTATTTAAATAATAGCTTTTAAAAAGCTAATAAAAAAATTTAAGCTATTTTTAGCTAATAAGTTTTTTTATAAAAAAAAAAAATAAAACTAAATTATTTATTATAACTTTAAATATTAAAAATATTATATTATAAGGTTTTATAATAAAAAAGCTTTATATAAAAACTATAATATAAAAATAAATATTTATAAACTTATAGTTAATAATAAATATATAATATTATTATAATATATAAACTATTATAACTTATACTTTATAAACTATAAAAACTATTTTAATAAGCTATAAAAAGTTAATAATTAAATAATTTTATTATTATAAGCTAAGCTTAAAGCAATTAAATAAGCTGGTAATAAAAAATATAACAATAAATATTTTTTTTTTTTAATAGCAGCGTTAGAAAATAAAGCAGTTTTAATTAAAAAACTATAATAATAAAGCAAAAAAAACAAAAAAAAAGCTTTATTTACGCTAGCTAAATAATTATAAAAAAAGTTTAGCGCAAAAATTATTATAATATTAAAAACTATTTTAAACAATATAAATAATAAAAAAATAAAAAATAAAATTACTATTGTTTTAATAATATTAATAATTATTTTAGTTTTATTATTTTAAATTTAAATAATAATAAAGATTATAGCAGCTAAAAATAATAGCAGCAGTAGTAGCAATATATTAAAATTTATAAATATTTTTAAAAAAACTAAGTTTAAAAAATTTAAAAAAGCTTTTAAAAAATTTATTAAGCATAATAATAATAAAAATAACCTTAGCGCTAATATATAATTAAACTATATTAATAAAAAACCACGCTTTTATTTTTTTAAATAATATAAATTATAATATAAAATATAAAGTATAAAATTAATAACTACTTAATGTTTTTATAATAATGCTAAAACAAAAATATAAATATAGCTATAATTATAAAACTATAAATTAATAAAAAAAAAAAAAAAATATAAACTTATTAAAAATATAATAATTATAAGCTAGTTAATATTTAAAATATATAAAAATTAAACAAGCTTAAAGTAATAATTTACGTTAAAATATATAAAAAAATTATTATTAAAAGGCAAGCTTTAATATATTATAAAAACTTAATATAGCTTAATATTAATAGTTATAGCTTATTAATATATTATAAAATATTAAATATAAATATAATTATAAACTATATTATAATATTAAAATTATTAAATAACTATTTAATAATAAAAGACTTTAATATATAATATTTTAATTAAAAGCTTAAGATAATTATTTTTTATAAAAAGTAATAAATTTTAAACTAATTAACTAAAGCAAAAATATATTTTATAAAAAGATTTAAAAAAATAATTTATAAAGCAGGATATATTATAAATATATTATTTTTAAATATTTTTTTTATTAAAAGCTAAGTAATAAAAAAGCTAGAAACTTTATTAAATTATAAGTTAATATAAATTATATTGCTATAAAAAAAGCTAATAAAACACTTAAATAAAACTATAAAAATTTTTATTAAAAATAAGAAATTTAAACAATTATAAGACTTAATAATTATATAAGCTAATATTTTATTAAATATTAAAAGCGCTTTAATATTTAAAAAAATAAAAAAAGCAGCTTTAAAGCTTATAAAAATAATAATAGCTTATATAAAAGCAGTTAAAACTAGAAAATAAAAGCTAAGTAAAATAATATTTTAATAAATATTAAAATATTTAAAAATATAAAAAAAATATTAGCAATTATTTAATATTAAAAACGTAAAGCTTATTAAGCGCTAGTTTTTTATAGTAGTAAAAAAAATAAAGCTTAGCTATTAAGAAAAAAAAATAAATAATATAAAAAACAATAAAAACCTAATAGTAGTTATTAACTAATATAAAAAAAAAAATAAAATAAAAGTATTATTTTTTATTAATAAAAAAAAAGTAATAGTTAAAGTAAAAAAAAAAATAAAATATTTAATAAAAAGCATTTTTTAAAAGTTTAGCTTAAATAATAACTTACTAGCTATAAAACCTTTAAAAAAACTTAAACCTTTAAATAAACTTAAACTTTTAAAACTTTTAAATAAATTAAAAACTTTTAAAGCTTTAGCATTAAAAAAAATAAACTATATAAAAAAATTAAATATAAACCTTTTAATAAAAATAAACCTTTTAATAATAATAAACCTTTTAAAAAAAGCTAATTTTATTAAAAAGCTTAACTTTTTAAAAATTAATATTTTATAGTAATTATTATAAAATATATTAGTTATTATAAAAAAAGCACGCAAATATATTATAAAAATAACATCGATATTATTAGGCAAAAATTTAATAATAGCTAAATATTTTTTTATAGCTTAGCTAGCAATAAAAAAATATTACTAGTGCTTATTAAAAAAATGCCTTAAATTTAATATTTTTTTAAAAATTTAAAAAAAAGCTAATATTATTATACTGCTAAAAATAAACAAAATAAACTTTATATTATATAAATTTTAAAGGCTTATAGCTTTATTATTATATATAAATAAAAATTTTAAAAGATTTATAGCAAAAAAAATAATTTAAATAATATTAAAAGCTAGCTTTATAAGCTTATAATATACTAGCATAATATTTAAAAAATTTGCTTTTAATTTAATAGCAAGCTTTATTTATAATATTAAGCTTGCGCTTATAAATAAAATAATAGCTATATTAATTATTTTAAATATATAAAAAGCATTTAATATTTTATTAAAAAATAAACTATTAAATAAAATAATTTAATAAAGCTGGCTTAATAAAGTTATTAAGCTAATAAAAAGTTTTTTAGCAAAAAAAATAATTACTATATATTTAAAAAATATTATAACAGCTTTAGTAAAAATTATTTATAAAATATTATAAAGATTTTTAGCGTTGTTAATACTTTATATATTATATTTAAGCAAATTAATAAGAGGTGACTTTAGCAGATAAAATTATATCGATAATCTAGCAATATTAATATATAAAAAAACCTTAAATTAAAATACTAAAAAAGCTAAAAAATAAGTTAATAAGGTTATTAATTATAAATAAACTTATAAAATAACTTTTATGCTAAAAAAAATAAAAGCTATTTATTTTATAAAAAATAAAAATAAAGCTAACTTTATTATTAATTTTAAAAATAATATAAAAATAATATTAGTTTTAGTAGTTAATTTTTTAAAACTTAAAAAAATATTAATATTTAAATAGCTAAAAGTATTTTTTAATAAAAAATTAAAATTTAAATAATATATAAAAAAAAAAATAGCTAAAGATATTAAAATTACCAACTATATTAAAATATTTTTAGCAATAATATAAGATTTACTAGCAGCTAGCTTATAAAAAATAATTAATATAATATTTATGCTAATATTATTTTATAGCTATAAAATATAATATAAAAAAAAAGTTAAGCCGGCTAATAAAATTACTAGCAATTAAACTTAAATTATTAATATTAAACTTAAAAATTATATATAAATAATTTAATAAGCGTTATTAAAGGCAGCTTAAAAAATGCTTTTAATATAAAAGATTTTTTTTAAATATGCTTTATTTATAACTAGCAAAATATTTATTGCAAAAATAACACTTAAATAAGCTAGGCATAAATATACTTTATAAATAAAAATAATTTATAAAACTTATTTTTAGCGCTACGCTTAGCACTAAAAAAAATTTAATAAAACAAAAAAGCCGGATATATTTAATAAGCTTATATAAACTTTTAAATAATAATATAACTATTATTTAAAATTAAATAAATAATATTATATTTATTAAAATATTTAAAAGGCTTAAAAATTAATTTTATTAAAAAAGCTAATAAAAAAACAGCAGCAAAAATATTTAAAAAATAGTTTGCCGATAAATCTTCTTTTAATATAATTATTTTTTTAAACAGCTTAAAAACTAAAAATAAAATAAGCTATAAATATATTTTTTATAAAAGCTAGATATTAATAGCTAAAAAATAAAAAAGCTTTAATTTTTACGGTATAATATTTAATATTAAAGCTTTAAAAGCTTTAAAAAAGCTATAAAAAGCTATATAATAATATTTAATTAATATAACTATTATAGTTTACGCAGATAATATAGCAGCGCTATAATATGCTTAAAAAAATATATTTATAATATTATAATAGGTTTTTATAAAAATATATAAATTTATAAAATAATATAATATTAAAATATATTAAAGCTTAAGGTATTATAATATTAATAATAATAAACAAGCAAATATATTAGTAAAGCTTAAAATAAAAAAAAGCTTAATAGATTTAAACTTTATTTTTATTACTGCTAAGCTTAAAAAAAAAAGCAGGCAAAAAATTAAAAAAAATAATAAAAAATTAAATAAAAAATTTTAATATTAATATTTTTAGCAGCTTTTTAGCAGCAGACTTAATATATAAACTAAATAAATATTTAAAAATATTAAGCCTGCTTAAAAAAATATTAAACTAATAGCTAAATATTATATTAGTTTATAATAACTATAAATAATATTATAATAAATTTAATTATTATAATATAAAAGTTTATTATATTTATATTTTTTATTTTAAAAAAAAAAAAAAAAAAACTAAAATATATAGTTTTTTATAAAATTAATAAAACTTATAAAGCTAATTAATTTAAACTATTTAAACTAAAAAAAAAAAAAAACAGTAAAAAATAGTTAAAATATAGCTAGCTAATAAAACTATATAAACTAAAGCTTAATAGCTTTAGCAATAAATATAAATATTAAATCTAGCTAGTTTAAAATTTTTTAGCGTTTTAAAAATTTTGCTAAATAATAAGCTACTATAATAAAGTTTGCTTATTTTTTTAAAAGAAAAAAAAATAATATTATATAAAAAAAAACGCCGCAAAAAAATAAGCGCTTAAAATAAAAAATAATAAAAGCAAAAAAAAACTAAAAATAATTATTTTATAAGCTATATATTAATATTAGCTTTTTTATAGCTATATGCTAATATTAGCTAATTTATAAGCTATTAAAAACAGTTTAATATTTTTACTATTTTATATATATATTTATAAAAGTTTTTAAGCGTTTAAAGCTATATTTATTTAATTAAAAATATAAAAGCATAAAAATATTTAAAAAATATTAAAATAGCTATAAAAATAATAATATATATTAGCTTGCTTTAACAAGCATTTAAAAATAAAAAAAACAGCAGGTGCTTAAACTAATTAATAAAAACTTAAAAAACCTAGTAAAAAAAAAAAGCATAGCTTTTAGCTTAAAAAATTAAGTCGTAGTAATTATAAGTACTAAAATAATAAGCCTAAAAAGCATAATCTAGCATTATATTAAAAAAGAAAATCTAATATAAAAACCTTTAATATATAACTATTAGATCTTATTATATTATTATCTTATAAAGTAGAGCTTGCCACGTTTTATATTTTTAAAAAGGTTATAAGTTGGCGAATACGCCCTGTACACGACGTTAAACAATACAACAACAACAACAACAACAACAACAACAGCCTTTGTTGAAGCTCATAATTGGGTTTTGTGACGGACTCTGATATGGTGATGTTTTCTACTATGTAGCTTGGTCTTGGCATCATTTAGTCCAGCCATAATGACCTATCAGATCGACAACAAAATTAGCGTAACTCGTGTGACGCCACTGAAGAAATTAGTACTTAGCTAAGCTATCTAATTTAGGACGAGGATCACAACTACTAGACTCGATCTAAAGCACCTCTATCTTAGTAGAATGACCTTCGTTACCTGATTTTTGTATTGTTGGCATGGGGGAATAATACCTGCATAGTAGAGATATAGGCGTAATGTAGATCTACGGACAGCAGCAGCGTTCGCAGTTCTGGGCCAATTAAAGGATCGTTATACCCTTGCGTGCTGCCATATTGAGAGCCCCAATACGACGCTATCCCAACAACATGTGGTAGCGCCATGCAATACCTAGGTAGAAAATAGTGATAGGGACCTGCTAAACTAATTGGGGAATGAGGGGTCGCTAAGATACACTATTCTATTTCGTTGGGTTTGATTCCTGGCTGTCGTGCTCATTCTAATGACCTAGCCGGGCTATTTGCTTCTGGGAAAGGCGAAAACTTATTTATCAGATATTGCATGTCGTTGTAAGCCCTACACAAACATCAGCATGTCCTCTGTCGGATTTTCTTGCTCTAGCACCCACACTTGTCGCACTGCAGTCCCTTGGCTGAGATGATTGACGGAATACATGATGTTGAAGTAGATAGAATAGAGCCTATTTCTATCCTCCCACTCATCTTCAGGCTCGCTTGGGGCATAGTGTTGGAGGTAGGACGTGGTATAGTTTTCGTTATGGATCTTGTTATAGTGACAGCGCCAATCACCAATTTCCATTTCATTATGAGCATAGAACGCAGCAGAATCGAAAATGTAGATTGTTCCACCTTTCAGCGCTGTACCAGTGTTACCCTCCCAGAGATCAGCATGGATTAGGCTGGGCTTGATGCTGCGGCCATTCATTTCTAGAGCCCCTAACAATTTGGGAATGACGTCGGAAATGAGACGCTTCTCGACGATATCAAGTTCTTCCCAGTATCCATTGTACTCGAAATCAAGCTCGACAACATGCTGAAGGAGCCTAATGAAGAAGGTCGTCCAACTCTTTTCCCAAGACACGTACTGTGGCACACGCCCCTGGCAGGTGGTGATGTGAAAGCCGAATTGTCCGGTTGGGGATTGGCTTTCGCGATGAAGACAAGCAAGTCTAGCACATAGTTTACTCGGATCCGGCATCGTCTCGTTCATTTCGACATACTCGGATAGAAAGAAGTAGGCCTCTGGGTTCATGGTAGCATATTGACCGAATGCTAGCGGTTTTGGTACCAAGTCTGGAGCCCATTTATACAACTCGGCCATCGCGTGGTATTCTCCTTCCATCTGCGTCCGCCCATGGCTACCAGGGGCCGACTTGAGAAAAACTCGCTGCTCTGGGCCGTCGGGAAGTTTTAGATGCAGACGAGCCGTGACGCTCCATTCTGATTTCGGGAGTCGGTTGGCGGAGAGTATCTTCGTTCCCGTAGGAAATTGTGCTAAAACACTATCATCAACGCGGAAATCTCCCGGATAAGGAAAAGAATCACCGTGTGAACTATCGATGAGAAATTGAACGGCTGTATTCGTCATGCTAGGTGGCTTACGGTCTGTTTCGTTGGACGTGGGGGGCGGCAGCAGGGGGGGGGGACTCTGGTACAGATCTCGTAGTGTTTTTTATGTGCTACCTAATATGGCATATACGCAGTCGGTTGATCTTGCAGCAGCTCCATACTTCAGCATCCTAGTTACATACCTACGTATACTAGGTCGCCTCTCATGCTCTTCAAGACCCACGCTTTACCGTGATGGCAAGCGCCTATCGTCCTGCAGCGAGGTAGCATTGGCAGGGGTGCCATATCAGCTTAGGAGGTCGACTAATGCTCTGGCCAGAAGCGGTCAGCTGCGATCACCGACGAACGCATCATGCCAATAATCTGAGTTAGTTGTTCAATAACACTCAGCTCAGCTAACTAGGTAGCGTGTATCTCCCGATCTTACCTTGATATCGAAAATGGTGAGTAAAGCTCCTACCCATGTTTATGTCTCTGGCCAAAACAGTATTGACTTCAAAGTTCAAACGCCTTCGATCGAAAAAATTACGACAGAGAGATTCGATCAGTGATACTCCCGGAGATGTGTCCAGCTCATCCGCTGATATCGCGTGGGGACGTCTATCCGAACTACTACCTTCGACGCGGCGCTCGGCCTCACACAACCCCAACCCCTCAGCTTCAACGTCAGAATTAGGTCTTCACATAATTCATCAGCCAGACCACACATTTCTTGACATAATCTTCATTCATGGCTTGGGTGGTCATAGTAGACGAACGTGGTCGAAAAACCATGACCCATCTCTTTTTTGGCCCCAGTTATGGCTACCCTTTGAGCCTGGTATTGGGAACGCCCGTATATTCACGTTCGGCTACGATGCGGCTTGGCGTGGTGCAACAAAATCCATCTCTAACGTTACTGATTTTGCCAAAGAGCTGTTGTTTGAGATGCGGTTTGGGAAGGATGCTTCTGGCGAAGACTTGAACCTTGGAGCCAATCCAATCATTTTCGTGGTGCACAGCATGGGCGGCTTGGTTACGAAGAAGGCATGCTTGCTTGGTTTACATGACTCGAACTACCAAGAACTGATCCAAGCAGTGTCGGCCATCATATTTCTCTCAACACCTCATCGCGGTACGCATCTAGCCAAAATTCTCAATAGAGTTCTATCTGCATCCTTCCAGTCATCCAAGAACTTCATCTCAGACCTTGACAAGGGATCATCCGCTGTCGAAGAGTTAAACGAAGAGTTTCGCCACCTGGCTCCGAAGCTGTCGATTTGGTCGTTTTATGAGACATTGGCCACTTCGATCGGCCCACGACAGATAATGGTGCTGGAGAAAGACTCCTCGATTTTAGGCTATCCCGGCGAGATCTCCAGACCCTTGCAAGCCGATCACCATGACGTCTGCAAATTCTCGAGTCCGGTAGACTCAAACTACGTGGCTGTGAGAAACGCGATCAAGACATTAGCAGCGCAATATCAAGACAGGAAACCAGAAATGCTAGCCATATCAGACAACAACCTTACGACGTCAGTAGACGACACGTTAGACATTCAGGATCATTTCCGCGATTGCCCATCAACTGAAACTAATTACGATGCGGGTCGCCGCTGTTGGATCCCGGGTACTTGCGAGTGGTTCCTCGAAGAGGAGGGGTTCATTTCATGGATGAGTTCATCTTCGCTTGAACCCTCTGTACTGTGGTACACCGCTCCTCCAGCGAACGGAAAGACAGTGTTATCTACCTTCATTATTAATCATCTACGAAACAAAGACTTGCCATGTCAGTTCTTTCTGTTCAAGTATTCCGACAATGCCAAGCGTATGGTGGCGAGTTGTATTAAATCTCTGGCCTTTCAACTTTCAATAAACCAGTCCGAATTCAGGAGACTCCTAGCCAGCTCCTCGAAAGAAAGTTTGGGCTTGAACTCATCAGATCCTTTACTAATCTGGAAGAATATTATCGAAGGAATCTTATTGAAATTGGACCTCACTAGGCAAATATACTGGGTGATAGACGCTTTAGACGAGTGCGACAACCCAGAGGTATTCCTTGAATGCCTCAGGTCTTTTACGGACACGGTGCCTATCAGAATCTTGATTTTAAGCAGGAATACCGAATCTATCTCCATGAATTTCAACCGGCTTGCTCGGAGCATTCGCGTATTGAAGATAGAGAAGTCCACAACCGAACACAACCAGAAAGATATCGAACGCTTAGTTCAAATGGAGCTTAATCAGATGCGTGGAAGTAATGAATTTAGAGATCAGCTTCGCCAAGAAATAATGAGTCGTTCAAAAGGAAACTTCCTTTGGGTTCAGCTCGTCCTTGAAGAAATCATGGGATGCCATACGGAAGGAAAAATACGGGAAATCCTGGATGATATTCCAAGTGATATGACACTAATGTTTCGGCGCATGGAAAGAAACTTACTCAAATCCATCCGACCGTCTGACAAATCATTAATTAGGGTGTTACTTGAATGGTCTGCTTATGCTGAGCGCCCACTTAGCTTGAAGGAGATGTCACAAGCACTCCAACCCGAATATTCAGGATTTCTTGACCTTAAAAGGACGGTTCAGGGAACCTGTGGGCAGTTTCTACAAGTCGAGGGGCACGACAAAATTACTGTACTACATCACACTACTCGTGAATATTTCATTCGCTCCGCTGAGAGCGAGTTTCACATCAACCCTGAGGAATGTCATGAAAGACTATTCACCAGGGCTCTAGCAGTCTTCGAAGGTGGCGATCTGCAATGGAGATTAATACAAGATCAAGATTCCCTCCAAGCAGAGGAGCCATTTTTATTTTATTCCGCGGTTAGTTGGCCCTTCCATCTCAGCCAAACTACGTCATTATCACCGGGATGTCTGGACGCTCTTACAAAAGTCTTCCGTGGTTCAGGAGTTCTAGCCTGGATTCATTCACTAGCATTACTTCGGCGTCTAGAAGTGCTGGTTAAAGCATCACACGTTTTAGCTGTATTTGTTCACAACATGAAAAGGCACAGTGTGTCAACGAATATAACGCTGGACCGCCTGCCGGACCTCGAGCTGTTGGGTGAGTGGGCAACAGATCTGATTAGACTCGTGGGTAGATTCGCCAGTAAAATCATGGCCAACCCTCGGGTACTGTACTCCGTGGTTCCAGCTGTCTGTCCTCCAAAATCCATCACATACAAACAATTTCACAGTACTGCCAAGATTAAAGTTATAGGGGCCGCAAATACTAGATGGGACAATATACTTTGCCGACTTGCTCTACCCGGAGAGGTTCAAGCTTGTGGGATAGCATGCGCAGCCAAATATCTCACTGTGGTTGACTCTAAAGGAGTGGCTCATGTTTGGGACGCCACAGATTTCACCGACTTCTCAATTATCCATCATGGGGAACCAGTTACATCTTTCGCCTTGAGTAGTAACGGCGAGAAGTTGTGCACATATGGCTTGCAAAGTACAAAGCTATGGTCAACCCTTTCCGGAGAACTACTTGCATTAACGGCTAGCCCTCCCTATACCAAGGCAAGACACGTTGTGTTTGCAGAGAACGACCGCAAGCTTCTTATGGGAGGTGATGATAATATCATCAGGCAAATTATGTGTGACAAAATATCTCAAGGTTGGGAGGTCTTAAATAACGATCTTCTGAAAGGGACTGTTCAGATTGACGGAGCTCTGTTAAGCTCGCCAATCTGTCTGGCCTTCAATGGTGATAGAACCATGGTTGGTGTATCGTACAGAGGTGCGCCGTTGTATATCTGGCGGCTTCGTGATGGGGCTTGTATCAATATTTGCAAGAGAGCGACTAATATGCCAGCTGGTCAGCGCCAACAGTCGTCAAATTGGTTCGCAGTCGATCGGTTCACGTGGAACCCTGTAACTAATCATATCATCGGTATCTACCGAGGCGGCTGGATTTTTAAGTGGCATCCCATAACGGATGAGAGTATCGAGGCTCGGTGTTCAGCCGACGAGATTTCATCGAGTCCAAATGGAAAACTCTTCGCTACTAGTAGTAGTGATGGCTCCATTCGCTTGTGGGACTTCGCACATTTTGGCGTTATTTACCAACTTCAACCTGGGAACTTGGTAACAGAAATAGCGTTCAGTCCTGATAGTCAGCGATGTTATGATCTTCGTGGCGGGTCTATTAATGCGTGGGAGTGCAATACGGTAGCTTGCTTCCCCGACGACAACGAGCATATTGGCGACAGTGACAACAAAAGTCGATTGTCTACAGCAACATATAAACGCTCTGAGGGATCTATTGAGCAATCCGAGCCTGTTACTGCTTTATCTCTGGCACCTGACTGTTGTTCATATTGTGTTGGATACGAAGATGGTACTGTCGAAATATTTCAGCGAGCCACTAACCAAGAAAGAAACTTTACCCGGTTTTACAATCACATGCCGGTCACAAGAATTCGATGGAGCCTGGATGGCCGCTTAGTTGCTATTTGCGACCTAGCTGGTGACATACAAGTGTGGGAAATTGGTCACAGTGTCAAAGATGATATATCGCCATCGATGCTGCCAAAACCTGAGATTGAGCTCAACGAGTATAATGTAGAAGAAATGATTTTCAGCACCGATGGCGAACGTCTTCTAGTATCGACAGAAGCAAATGTTTTCGTATGCTCTACGAAAGATGGCAAGCTCGCTGCGAAATCTAACATTGCAGCGGACAGAGGGAAATGGTTATGTCACCCGGATCACTCGAACATTGTTCTTCGATGTGGTCCTGTAGAGATTAACGCACACAAGTGGGATACGATGGAGATAGCTTGGTCTATGACATATTTTGAAACTCCACCAAAGGTAGAGAGGCAGAATGCGAGCCTTGAATCGCGAGCATTGACTCAGATGACCCTAACCCGCGATATTGCGGCAACGCCAGCCGTCAAAAAGGCCGCATTAGCCTACGATTTACGGCATATCTTTCTCTTCACCACCAAACCCACACGTCCTCAGGAGAGTTTTAATCATCTAAGTATTGTACCGATAACAACATTAGATGAGATAGCGTTGCCGCATTCTCATTCCGATATGTGGACCACACCACCAGACATCGTATCGAACATGTTGATGCCTCTCGGTATACTTCCGGGTCGCAGGCTAGTGTTTATTGATCGGGATCTTTGGGTGTGTTCATACCCCCTAGGAAAGCGATTTCATTCTGCTACTGGTGCTCTCTATAATCGGTTCTACTTTATCCCCCGCGATTGGATAACAAAGGTCAGCCTAGAGCAATGCGCGCTGGCAGATGATGGAACATTGTTTTGGCCTAAAGGTGATCGGGTGGTTTCAATCGAGTGTAGCCTAGACGAGACAAGATTGAACTCGGTGTTTTGAGGTTATGTCTCTTGCAATACAGCTATTATCTGATATCATTCACAAGCTGTTGGAATACAGGCTTAGCCGGATTCGCAGTGGAGCTGAAGTTTTGCATTTTGTCGCAGGCCTTGAGCATACTCATCCGTAGGCCAGAACTATCATGCCGTACGATAACCTATGGTTTTGAGAATATCACGCATGAGCTGCACTTTACAGTCTCCCCGTACGTTGATCCTCAGTAAGCTTCAACACGTGTCCCAAGTTCTCAGGCTGGATCCTATCCCAAAGAGTCCCCAATCCCTGCTTGATGCCCTTCTCGTTCTCTCTTCGTAGCCAATCCTCGGCAGATCTGATCCTCTTCGGATAGATCTTATCCAAGATCGCACTGTAGGACTTAAAGTCAGCGCAAGAGGCTCTAAAGACATCCAAAAGGATGGTAAATAGCCGCCGAGAATCACTTACTAGTCGCGCTGAATAACCCCCTTATTTCCGCCGCAGTTTCTAAATATCGTAAACCACGCCCTAAAGTTTCGCCGGATGGTCATCGTAGCAGGATCATTCGGATCGGCATTATAGCCCGCGGGTCTATCGGACCCCCCGGGTCCCCAGTTGGTATCCATGTGTTCATCGATGTCGTTATCGATCCAGCGCGCAGGCTTGCCCGTGACAGCCGTGAAGGCACGCACGTAATCCTTAAAAGTGACGTGATCGAGCGCAAGCTGCAGGTCCATCCCATCAGCCTCGCCGTCGGCATTGTCGAAGAGCCACTTGACGTACACGCCGACGTCGTCGAGGGCCGTGAAGGGGATCGCGCCGTCGGCCAGCGGCGCCCGCCACACGGCGACGCCGTCTTCGATCTTGGGCGGGAACGTCGTGTTCGCGCCTATCGTCATCTCGATGTACGGCCCCGTCGTGAACACCGCGCTGCGCATCCGCGAGTGCACGATGGGGTCCTTGTTCTGCGCTAGAATCCACTCCCCCATCCTCCCCTTCCCGTCGATGTGGCCGCAGTGGAAGTCGGGTCGGAACCCGCTCTTCTTGTATGCGTAGTCGATGTTGCCGTGCACGTAGAACTTGACGCCCTCTTCGATCGCGAGCTCCCAGGCCTGCAAAGGGGAGAGATTAGATATATGTCTGATTTTTTCAGATAGATTTTCAAAGTTTTGCTATGATGTGGTCCTGTTAGTCTTAAATATGGGATGTACGAACTGCGAATTGGTCAGCCTTGAACGTGATTAACTATCTCTCAGCTCTCGTAGTTGCTAAATGAGGTGCATTACGCCCCTCAGCCACTACAAGTAGAATCGCGATAGGAATGGAAAACAGCTTACCCCGGATTGTCCAGAAAATCTCTCCTTTCTCCCCACTGTTAAATCCATCGAGGTTGACCCAAGCACCCCAGGCGCCGCGAAAGGTAGCACGAAGAGACTCTTCGGATGCGAACGTGCCAATGACGCTCTCAATGGGGCCGTATGACTGTAGTTCCTTGAAGCGGTCACTGTTCGTGTCGCGGGTGAGGACACGGACAGAGTATTCCCCGGATTGAACGAGATCTCGAACGACAGGAACGCCTTGGGCGCCCGTTCCACCGATGATAGCTACGAGGCGAGGCGAAGGCATTCTGAATTTGGAGCTGAATCGATTACTTTGTAGAGTGGTAGTGATAACTTGAGTGTTGAATATAATTGTGTGTTTTTCTTACCCGACTCCCTAATTGCAGAGAGAGGACCTCCGTATATATACCTTAAAACCGCGACGAAGAATTACACTTGGTACGTCTAATGAAATCTATTATTCTATTATAAATCATTCTATCTCAGTCTATATCTCAACTCCAATATCAGTAAACGGGAAAAGAGGGGGCTGGGTGAGGACAGATTGTATGATCACTAATCGCTGTCCCATTCTCCAACCGCAGGCCAGCGCCCAGCAGAGCTCGACACCCCATTTACCGAAGAATTAATCATAAATTCATCAGTTTGGTCAATTCGATGCCCTGCGCAAAGGTGCCAACACGCGCGTCGATTGCGTAGCCTTCGGCCTCGAGTTTCTTACACTCCGTGTATAGGGTGGCAAGCGGAGTTGTGAATGTCTCGATGAACTCATCGTCTTCAAGGCTTGGCTTGGGGTTCTGATTCTCTGGCAATGTTGTGTCTATCTGAACAGAGCAAATCGCCGTGTTGGTGTTGGTCATTCCTGGGTCTTCGATCGCATTAGCGCATGGCAAGTCGAGGAATCCAACGACGAGTCAGTGAAACTTGAAAAGACAGAAAGAAAGATAGATAGAGGAGCATATGAGCATCGGACATCATTCCTGATCAGAAATCACGGAATTACGGGACAACTCAAGATGCCGAGCCGCACGTAAGGATCTGCTTCACGACCACACCGCCTGCTTCAACCCCCCAAAAGCCAATAAGATCCGTACCAGGCCCAGACCCAGAGAACCAGATAAAAATTTCCCCGTTTACTCACCATTGAACATTATCGGCGACGTCTCCGACACGGTGCCCACAAACCCCGTCTCCTCCTTAAGCTCGCGCACAGCAGCTTCCTGTACGCTCTCGCCCTCGTCGACTAAGCCAGCGGGTAACTCGATAGTGATCTGGTTCAAGGGAGGCCTGAACTGCTTTTGCAGCAATATCTCAGGCCCTGTGGGCTTCTCGAGAATGGCGAGGATGCCCACGCCGTCTACGCCGCTGCCTTTGGCTCGCGTCGTCCTTTCGGCAGACTCCCAGGTGCGTGTTTGATTCTTGTAGTCATTGTAAGTTAACCTATGGGTAGAATGTTAGTGGCACTATTTTCATATAGCGGAGCTTAAGCTGTATGAAGTATTTGAATTATTGGGCAGTAAGGCAAGGCAAGGTGAGGTAAGGTGAGCAGCCTTACTTGACTAGCTTAATCCATTTCCCTTCGGTTGGAGCCTATGATGCATAAAGTGCCGTCAGTAAGCCGAGCCGAGAAAAAAAAAAAAAAAAAAAAAAAAAAAATCATAACTCGGGCGCATCTATGTTTCATGTCTAAGAACCGAGCGCAATCCTGAGATTTCGGATTGCCTCAAGCAGAAATTTTCACCGCCCAATCTCATCATATCGAGTGTATTGGTGAAAAAAAGAAAAAAAAGGTCATGTAAGCCGCCAAGGAGCTCAATGCTCAGTGGTAATAATGATCACTTACAAGAGGTTCGGAGCTTATAACTTTGCCGTTTGTGAGCGACATCTTGGGCATTCAATGCTGAATATCAATCATGAGGCGCGCGCATTAGAAGAGGATCATCAGGATGGAAATATGAGATTAAAATATTTCCTACCAAATAATAGGACAGGCTGGCTAGCTACTTAAGCTATCAGCCCAGTTGTTTGCTCCCGATTGTGTGTGCGTGTGCGCGCACGCGTATGTGTGTGCTGTAATGGAATGCTGTTTGCTGTCATCTGTCATCTGTCATAGCTTTATCTAGTAGATAAGTAGTAGTAGCGTTCACTAAAGCATGTCTCACAGGGGCGAATCATTCCGCTGTACAGTACAGTGGAGATCAGTATCTTGCTGGTACCACAGCCCCTGAGCGCTCGACACGTTTTCACCTGAGGCCTCACCGCATGTATAATTTACCATTGAACACACCCACGAGAGTTATTGATCGCATGATGTACCTGAATTAGCTCGATGGTCATTTCTTGGCTGCCCCTAGTCCTAGTCTACTTAATGAGGCAGATAAAGCCCAAGTTTCACCAGCAACGTGACACTGCGGGCGTAAAACAGGCGAAAACATTCCCTTTAACAGGCGTGGGCTCATCGGCGTCGCGCCTTGTCGCGCCTTGTCGCGCCTTGACTCCTGACCAATGTTACGCACTTCACTTTCACCTCAAACGCCTCGTCTTTGTCTTTAATCCTCTATGGGTATACCGGTTATCTATGAAACGCGGTGTCTATCATAAGGACTTGGTTGTTTGTCTCCTAATCCCTAATATCATTTCCCGTGATACTGCGTAATTATTTCTCTGCTATGCTGATGCGTCTTATGAAAACAAGGCCTATGCTCAGTTCTCGCCTGCTCGAGTACTAGGGCCCCCAGCTCAGTTTTCCAGCCTTTCTATTCCCTCTGCTGGGTGGTACCCGGCCTCTTGAGCTTTGGTCGAAAGCCATGTATGGCTCCTCGGCATGTGATGAAATATCTGGTAAGCGATACCCATCACTCTCTTTAAAGATAGTCGAGTAGAAGCCAGCGATGGATTCGGACAAGGCGAGAATGGCACTAACTCGGCCAGTGTCGCCACCGGATTCTATCTCTAGAATACCAGCTTGTTGGTCAATCTTGCCACGGATTTTGCCATCGATGATTAGGTATCCTAAGATATCCTGAACCTCGGCCTCGGTGATTTTGAGTTTCTGTGCGATCCAGCTCAAGTTCATTTTTGTGTAGGGTGCAATGAGCTTGACGACGGACTTGGTCCGCATGTTACGTGTCACCTCGTCAATGTTTTCCGCGATGAATGGGTCAGCCAAGATGTCCTGATTCTGCTTAAGAACGTTGACATATTGATGCATGTCATCTCTCTGATATGAATCGACTAGCTCAGTCATCGCTGCGATACGCGGGTCATTGCGATACGGCTTCGTCTCTTGTGAGTCGAACGGGTTAATGTCGGACTTCATTAGCATGGTAGTAAGAAGGAGATACTTGAGAACCTGAATCCGCTGGAGAGAACCGGCCTCGTCGTAATTTCTGAACGACTCAAAAAAGTCGCTCTGAGCATCCTTCCAATTTTCCTCGCTCATATGCATCTTACCACCGCATTCGCGGATAATGCCCATAATTTTAGGATGTGGTACGGCCGACCGCACCCGAAGCGCCTTTTGGTAGAGTACCTTGAGTTGCTTGTTGTTGCGTGTTTCCGCATGCATCTGTATCTCAAGAGCGTATATCTCTAGAGAATATGTGCCTTTACTCGGGTCATCGCTACCATCTTCTCGTTGACAGGCTTTGTGTAGTTCGCGGAGCTTTCTGGTCACAGCTAGGTATTCTTTGCGGTCCAGGAGAAGCTTTGCCAGCTTGATACTAGTCTTCAGCCATAGCCGTTCGTTATTCGTGCTCTGGAAACACTCCAGGGTCAGAGTGTAGAACTGTTCCATACACCGTTGCGCTGCCTCATTCTCTGACTCCTTCTCGATGAAATCAAGCATGTTGTTGATAGACTTTTCCGAGTAGTTACGGGTCACAGCGGATTTGACATAAGTCAGAAGCTCGGTGTAGTGCTCTACGGCCTAATTGCCATGGTTAGTGGGAAGGTGGCCATCACGGACGAACTCTCTGAGGACTCACCTCGTCATATTTTCCGAGTCGGAATTCGAGCTTGATCGCTTGTTTCAAACCCTTGAACCCCCATTCCCCCTTTTCCGATTCTAGAGCTGGTATTCCTAGAAATTCTTCAATGGCTTCCTCGGGGTCGCTACCCTTCATCTGCTTGGCATTATAGTATTTGTTCTCGATACCGACATCGCCGGAATCATCTTCGTCGTTATCTTCGTATTCAAAGTCGTACCTAACAGGGACCATTAGAAGCGGGTTGTGCTAGAAGATTATGGGTACATACTGCTCCTCGTCCGACTCTTGCATGAAATCGTCGTCCGACATCTTGAAAAAGAAAAACCCTCCGGTTGCAATTTGTCGTAGTTCGGAAACGAGGGAGAGATTGGGAGAAGACTGCTAGTATGACGTGAGCGGGGGAGGGGGCGATGAAGGGTAGAAAACAATGATTATAGATTCCGAAGCAATATCTCAAAAGAGTTTCGTGGGAAGTTGTTAGCAGTTATAGAAAATTGAGTGAGAGGCTGCATGCACCTAATTATTGCTGATTGAGGGATGCGTTGCTCCTAGCTACCTAGATTAGAGGTGTAGTTACCTAAGGACAGAAGCAGCTAGTGCGGGGCACTGAGTTTGGGGCAAGTACGTAGGTACATGCAGATGTGGGGTCAATCGACTCCACTATCAAACCAGGATTCGGCATTATGTGGACACCTAAATGAGGCTGGGCAGATTTTGGGTGGCAAGGAGCCTTCTTCTCATACAACTCCATTCTACCTTTACAGCGACTCTGCTTCCACTTGCCTACCACATACTGTCCACAACAACGCAACATACTCCCGATTTGAGCATCTTTGGCGTCTTCGGCATTTCGAGCATCACCTAAGCCTTAATTCTGCATCTACACGCATTTTGTATTCTCGGTTTAATTGCTTAAGATAACGGCGCAACGCGTCGCGAAGACCTTCATCCAAAATCCCCCCCCCCCGAGAATAGATAAGCGATCAAGATGGGTGGAGATTTGCAGCTGAAGAAGTCGTACCACCCGGCTCTTCTTAAGAACCAGGCAAAGGTTTACGAGGCGGAGAAGGCTGCGCTTGCCGAGCGAAAGAAGACCGAGGCACGCATTCAAGAAATCAAGGAAGAGCGAGCCCAGAAGGAGATCCAGGAGAAACTCGAGGCAGCGGGCGGCCGGAAACGTATTGATCGAGTTGACTGGATGTACCAAGGCCCTAGTGATGGCCAAGGAGGAACAACCGAAGAACTAGAAGGTTTCCTTTTGGGAAAGCGGAGGATTGATGCAATTCTCACGCGCGGGCCGGATAACGACAACCTCAAAAAACAATCGGGTTATGATACCCTTGCTGCGCCCCAGACCTCAGCCGTCAACGCGCGAGATGTCGCAGCAAAAATACGAGAAGATCCCTTGTTAGCTATCAAGCGTCGAGAACAAGAGGCATACGAGGCTATGATGAATGACCCTATCAAGAGAAGGCAATTACTCGCATCTATGGGACAAACCGAGGACAAACAATCATCTCGTGGAAGGGATGAGAAGCATTCGCGGCGCCACAGACACCGACACAGATCACATTCAAGAGAACATCGTCACAGAAGACATCGGCGGTCAGATTCAAGAGAACGTGACGAGTCGAGAGATAGAAGGCATCGATACCACAGGCGCGACTCTGATGACAAATCAGATTCAAGAGAGAGACAAGAGTCGCGAAGAGGACGTCATGAAAGGAGGCGATCTACTTCACGGGATGGGTACAGAGAAGAAAGGAACGACAACGACAGATTGTACAGGGCTCGATCAAGAAGCCCACGCCGTAGCGACCGTAAGGAGGAAGATTATAGGCGACGTCGCGACTATTCCCCTAAGCCGCCTAGAGATCGTCAAAGGAAGTACTCTGATGATGGAGAACGACGGGATAGCCGTGATTATCGCCGTGGGCCTAGTTATAAAGGTAACTCGGGCAACAATCGTAATGGGAGCGCAAACGGTTCAGGGGTTGCATCAGAGGCAGCTGCGGCTGAGGAACGTGCTCGGAAATTGGCAGCAATGCAAGAAGCAGCATCAGACCTTGATAAAGATCGAGAGACGCGACTAGTGATTTTAGAGGAACGGGAACGACAAGCTAGGGAGGCGGATGATAAGGCAAGGACTCGTGCCGGGAAGTTTGGAGACCACGAGTTTGTCAACGGGTTACGAAGAAAACTAATTAGCTAGAAGCCGAAACGTAGGCCAAAAAGGAATATACTACGAGGCGGATGGGTCCGAGACCTCTCATGTTTGTATGCCCATAGCGAACCTTCCCTGCATACCCTGCGTGTCGGAAATTGTGCGTTGTCACGGCATGTACATATGAGGCTATTAGGAGTGGGTCCAGGGTCCAAAGAACACACGATGCGTCTGTTTCATAGCGTGCATATGTACCTCGAATAATATGGCTCGAAGAATATTTCATCAAGGGACACTACAGTAAGACAAGGCTGAATTAGTCCGGCGTACCCACGCCACTTACATCTACTTGTAGCTTCCACAAAGCTAATTCCAAGGTTGTACAATCACAGCTCGCGACTTGCGATGAATGATTGATTATTCCGTCTTCGTGTGAAGGCTCATTAGTTGGCCGGTGTGATTTCATCAAACCTAATTTGTGGCTTGAATAGTCACATCAATATTCTTCGTATCACGCAGTCATACGGCGCTTAACCCCTCCGTAACATTTAAGGTGTGAAGCTTTGTGTAGATTCCCCGCGGCCCCGCTCCCACCACAATTCTCAATGTCATATTCCACGCATTTAGTAACTCGTGTAAGTATTATGCCCTAGAATATCATTTATCAACGGTTTATTATTGTTGTTTTTATGATTAAACCTTATTGTCCAGTAACCGGCTGATGAATCTCGACTACTCATCATAGAGATGATCCAATGGTTAAGGAGGAACACGATAATAAACGGCCCCAAATGGCACGACGACGGCGAAAATCTGGTGCAAATTTCATCCGAGCGAGAGAGGGAAAAAAAAAAAAAAAAAAGGGCTCAAGCGCCTCGAACTCGAAGAGGGCGAGGACGACATTTATTTCACAGGCAGAATCAAAATACGTGTTCCGACAAAGTAAGTTATAGCTCCTCCGGATGCTAATTGTCTCATATCCTAACCCCTCAGCGAATACAATTTATTACTCGGTTGTTTACTGGACATAAAATAGTTTAGTTCGGTTTTAGGTGCTGGAGTATATACAGAAGGTATCGTTGTTCAAATAATCCGGTACTCAGCCTGGTGACACAAAGTACTATGCAGCCTGTCGATCATACAACGCCACTTTTGAGATAACCTGTAAACTCGGTACCGGGAGGCCTGTGTAATAAATATGTCGTCTACTCCGCGCTTGAGATGCTGGCCAATTTATTATCGATCGCCTGAAGGTTTGAAAATGTTACCTTAAGTAGGTGCAATGTTGACAGGAACTATACTTAAGCGACAAGATACCTCTAGAAAATACGATTCTTATTAGCGTTGCCTTGTATAGGGCTATCGACCTGACACTTGTTTTAAGTTGATTAAAGCTAGGATGTATCATGATCACAACATGATTCAGGGGTAACTCACAGACTTTTTTTAAAAAAAAAAAAAATACTCAAGGTATATCCGTACTGCAGTGTACTTACTAGGCCCCCAGGTTGGAGTAGGATCCGGGGAAATCTGGATGTACCCGAGCCGGACAAGTTCCTCGTCCGCGCACTGGCCTATGTCTAGATTTCAATCCCCACTCAAAGTCAAAAAAGATAAATGGTTCAAGAACAGGCGGGTTGGCCCACTAGCAGCGAGAGACGACCGCGTAACAGGTCCCTAACATGCATACTACGTACAGTAAACCTATCCACCACAAAATATTTAGGTAGGTACCAAATCTATACCAACATGCAGGCAGTGTATAAGGTATAGGATCCACTCATCTAATCCGACTCTAGCCCGTCTAGTCTGCCCACCTACTGCCCACCTACCCAGCTAGTGCTAGACCAGGCTTAGCGGACTACCAGTCTAGTGTAGTGTAGTAGTACCGATATACGGAGTACTGTAGATTAGGTATTTTTAAAGTTTGCATCTACATCCCAGCATTCATGGGCCTTGGAACTAATCCACTATTGGTGCAGTCTTCATTTCCAACTTTCTCCCATCAACCCATCAACTTCTCTCTCACCAATTACCAACCGTTCAGACGAACAGATCACACACCTCAACACCGACGATTCAGCTCTTCTACTCGTAGAAAGCGTTTCACTATCGAACCACTCGATCCAAACGCGAACCCATATTCGCCCTTCTCTTCGTTCATTCACGCGATTGTCCCCGAATCTAATCGACAACCATCTCCCCCCCTTTTTACGAGTTTCCCGAACCGACACAACGAGCACGTTCATCGCCTCACAAGATGCCGCTCTGTGGATTAGGTGGATCTAAGACAGTACAGCGCAAGCTGGTACTTCTGTATGTTTGCAACGTTCCCTGCGCGACGGAGGATCACGGGCTGACAAACGTCATTCTAGAGGAGATGGTGCATGCGGAAAGACATCTCTATTGAACGTCTTCACAAGAGGATATTTCCCGACAGTCTATGAGCCTACGGTCTTTGAAAACTACGTTCACGGTCAGTTTGTCGCCTCTGCTCTTCGTTTTCCAACTCGATCCGGTTACTTCTTACTTCTTCGTACCGACAATGCACGCCAGGCTGCTCTATTACGCGCATAAACATCTAGATCGTAGACAACTAATCAGACAACAGATATCTTTGTTGATAACGTGCATATCGAATTATCACTATGGGATACGGCAGGCCAAGAAGAATTCGATCGTTTACGAAGTCTTTCCTATGACAACACCGACGTCGTCGTACTCTGCTTCAGTGTCGACAGCAAAGATTCACTAGAGAACGTTGAGAGTAAATGGATTGGCGAGATCCAGGAGAATTGCCCTGGCGTGAAACTCGTCCTCGTAGCTCTCAAGTGCGACCTACGCGAAAACACCGAAGAGGAGGAAGAAGGTGGTGCCAGCGCTGCTGGCGCAGATGGTACACATCGTGAGAAGAAGCCTATGATTGAGTACAACCAGGGTCTCGACGTCGCACGACGGATCAAGGCCATGCGATATCTAGAATGCTCGGCCATGCGGAATCGGGGTGTCAACGAAGCATTTACAGAGGCTGCTCGCGTCGCGCTGAGCGTTAAGCCCACTGGCGAACAAGAATCCAAGTGCGTTGTGATGTAACAACACCACCACCAATCCTTTCTTCACAGTACTAGCGACATACGCCATAATTGCCAGTCATGTATCGTGGCTTACTTTCGCCTACGCTTTATTACGCCACCCAGTCTCCACCACTAGTAGACTAAGGCGCGACCTTCGATGTCGAAAATGGACCGCACCTTTAGTTTTTCAGCTTCAGCCACCTACCACATTTAAAACACCACTTCTTCGTGTACATATTGTCTGCCTGTTTGGTGTTGCGCACATACACCTCTACTTGCGTCGATGTTTTTTTGTTGTTACCCCCTTTTTTTACTATTTTAATCAGACTGGGATCGGAGTCCCTGGGATTGGTACCGGAAGACAACGGAATCTTCTTCCATTACGTATACTATAGCTAGATTTTTCCAAGTTGTACGAGGCAAAAGACTTGCCAGTTCATCTGGTGAGGGTGATGATCTTCCCCGCATCCCCTCGACTACTTTTCCTATGTTGTATACCGCGCGCCCTGCTATTCGCGCTCGTCGTTTTAGCAAGCAAGCAAGCAAGCAAGCAAAGTGGGGGAGCGAAAGAAATGTACTAAATGTCAAGTCTATTTTACGTGTAATACGTCACCACCTGCCCTTATTTTCGTATTGTTGCATGGCTATCCTAGTCGTAAAGTGACCCAAGGTTATATTTAGCTACTTTTGCGAGGCTGCCTTGTTTTTTCAATCATACTAAAGCCCCTGGTAAGCTTGTGCTACCATGCCCCTCGAATAAATATTACCTCCTTGCAATTTCGCTCGAGTTGTTAAGAGACTGGCTGAATGGCCTTTAATGCTACCTACCCCAAATCATGTGCCAGCCTCGGTCTCTCAAAGTTTACTGCAACTTGAGTCACGCTCTCCAGAGCTTTCTGCTAGTAGGTAGAAGGTATGTTAGGGATATGCTAGTACAGACAGACAGACAGACAGACAGACAGACAGGCAGACTAACAGACTACTTAGGCATATTTCAATTCGCAACACTATTTGACTACATGCTTTTTCTAAATTGCTGTGATTTATGAAATCTAGCGGCGCATAGCTGATTCTTTCGTACCTTTATTATGGAGTTCTCTGATTACTCTCCCTTCCTAGACTTAGCCACGCTTTGATGGATGATTTCGCCCAAATGGGGGTGAAATGCCGCTTTTTAAACTCATTCCATAGTGACAGTAGTTAGGTTAGGCTCAAACACGACGATCTAGTGGGGTGTAAGTAGAATAGGAAGTATCCCGGGACGTTGGTAGACGTAAACAATGGTTTATTGCTTCTAATTTCGAACCACTCCCTTGGAAGACATGGCCAGTCTATAGAACACGACGCCGGGATTATCTTTTTTTCTTCTTCTTCATTATGGGTCCTCAACTGCTGAAGCACATTCTAGACTCTTTTCATAGCCGTGACATGTTGATTCGCTACAGAAACTATAGCTAAGAGTTTATATAATGTCACACGAATATTGATACTTCGCTACAAGAGAAAGCGGGATAATATAGCCTCATTAATACTAAGTTCATTATTGCGTATACTCTATAATGTTTCATGGCGTGATTGAGGGGGATAGAAATATGGATATATGAGTATATAAGGTGAATAGGTGGATTAGGTCCCCCCCTTCAAATGAATCTAAATGCAATGAGTTCATATTATAGCCAACTGGCGATTATATGCAACGAGTGTAGATATAGGGAAAACTTCCCGTGGAACAACACGCTATCTATCACCATTTCCAGGTGTGAACAGACAAGGTTGTGAGCATGAGCGATATGGGATTGGTGGGTAAGGTGCGAAGACCCATAGGGCTGGTCTGATTACGATGTGCCCTCAATGGAGGTGTGAAGAAATAGGGGAGGAAGAGAGGTGTAGGAAAAGTATGTAGAGCGTCGCCTAGCCCTTGAGCTAAGAAACCAGGGAAGTAATTAAGGCATTATAGAAGCAAAGAAAACCGGAGGATAAGCATATAGAGGGGAGAAACACCGCTATCTCTTAAAAAAAAAAAAAAAAAAAAAGGATGAAAGAATGAAAGAAAGCCTCACAACCCGCTATCAATCTGATCAGGCGCCACAGTCTTCGTGAAAGCATCCCATTCCTTACACGTCTGCGCCGCCGACGCCGGGATCTTGTACTTCCGGATCTCGTCCGGGCGGAAGACCATCTGCGCGAAGAAGCCCGCCGACGCGTGCCACGCGATGTGGCAGTGGAAGGCCCAGATCCCGGGGTTCGTGGCGTCGATCTGGACCACGACGTGTCCGAAGGGCTGCACCATTTGCACGTCGCGGCGCATCGGGTTTGAGGGGTTGATTATTGCGTTGCTGGAGTAGTTGCCTGGTCCGGCGGAGAGGATGTACATGTTTACGCCGTGGGCGTGCATTGGGTGGGGCCTGTAACGGGTGTTAGAGGGGGTTGTTATACTTTGAGAGAACGATGGTCATGGTGAGGGTTATGATGAAGGTGGTGATGATGGAGTGAGAGAGCTTACGCTGGTGTAGGGTTGTTGACGATGAATCTGATAGACGAGTTGGCGCCATAGTTAATGACATTCATATCCGGGTCGAACTTAAAGTCGTTTTTATTAACTTGTAAGAGTGTAGGATCGTTGTAGTCTACTCTCGCACTCACGCCCTAGATAAGTAGTCACTGAGTTAGCTGAACTATTCGTCTGCACTTGAAGCGAACGAGGAAGATACTTACACCAAATGTCCACAGAAGATTACCCGAGGAATTCCTGTACGTGCCGATATCCATATGCTGCGTCCACGACGCCGCGGGAAGTGCCAACGGGTAATAAGGCTTAGTAGTTGCCAAGTCGTCATTGGCGCAAGTCCCCGGGTCAGGAACATTCCACGGCACACTCGTAGGAACAGCCGTTGTATCAGCCTTGTCATAATAAATGGCGGCGAGCGCAAAAGGTTGATTGGCCGTTGAGCACGATGTCATGTTCGCCCGCAACCAATAGGCCGACTTTTTATTGCCGGTGGCTTTGACGACGACATCGACGCGCTGCCCAACGCCGACGGTGACGACTTTCGTGTCGTAGGGCTGGATCTCGACGAAATCGTTCGCTATGACGGTCATGGTATGTTCGTCGATCGAGATGCGCTCAACGCCCTCGGAGCCTGTGTTGATGAAACGCAGACGATGCGTCTTGCCTTGTTGGAATTTGAATTTGGATAGGCCGGCGTTGTTGGTACATTTTGTCTTGTCTCCGGCGGTCACTTTTGAGCAGTTGAAGTTCATCCGTCCATTGATCAGGTTGTTGTCAGAATTTATACGGCCCCCGAAACCAGGCGCCATCACCTTCTTAACGGTCGTGTAGTAGTCCTCATGCCACCAATCTATATAAGAGTTAACAGCAAGACCACGAGAAGTTGAATTGCGTATCTCGACTTACCATTGACCATGATTGGTCCGAGATCGACATCATACTTAACATTCTTTGGCCCATAGACGACGATGGGACCAAAGAGTCCGCCAGAGTATTGAGCCGAGTAATGAGAGTGATACCAAGAAGTGCCGTATAATTCAGCGCGCATCTTATACGTAATGCTCTTACCGGGTGCTACAGGACACTGTGACACACCCGGCGTCCCATCCTCCCACGGCGTTTGTGACTGAAGAAAGCCATGCCAGTGAATAGCCGTGCCCTCTGGGGGTCCAGTTACGATGTTATTGTGGACGGTGACCTCGATGTAGTCGCCCCAATTTGCTTCTATCAAGGGGCCTGGAAATTGCCCGTTGACGAGAATCACGCTCTTCTCGTATCCGTCAGGCGCTATCACCCCACGACTGATATTGAAATCATATTTTCGAGTGACATGGGTATCTGGGGCTTGGGTGTAAGGATTGCTACCGCCAGACGTCCTGTCGCCCCATGGGATTGTGATAGAGCTTTTGGAGCTGTAATCACTTATCCACTTGGGGAGTGTGGGTGCTTGAAATGTACCCCATGATGACGTTCTACCCGTTTATATGTATTAGTTGGAGAGTCACGGTTCAAAAGCGACGAATAAGAGAACCACTTACCCGTCCTGCGCCGAGGGGGTTAGAGCAGCAGCAAGACAAGTTAACCTCGTCAAGAATTCCATACCCAATGAGTGAACGAGGGGACGGCTACGAAACGAGCACGAGTATTAAGGTATTTTTTTTTTAAGAAAAGAAAGAGGAAAAGAGAAAGACAAAGATAGTAATTGGTGATGATGAACCGGCAAGTACACACCTAACGAAAAATCTAGCGAGTGAAATAAGAAAATTTTATTCTAATAGCTTTGAACGAGTGATGGATAGAGAGTGGTCTTATAATAATAAGAAGTCTATTGGTAATCGAGGGTAGAAGAACACAGTGGGATGCGGTGAAAATGTCTAACTAGTTGTGAAGGGCTTGTTAGTTGTTACCAAGACATTTCCTTAGCCTGAGACCAAAGGGCACTATTTAGATATCTGACGATCTAAACCATGCCGTGATGTGTTCGGTGGCGGAGAGGGAGCCACCACTAATTTTTTTTTTCTCTTTCTCTCTCTTTTCTTTCCTCGACCATAACTGGCATATGCATCCTAAGCGCTAGCGAACGAACTGCCACGGCACGGCACACACACCCTTCGGCCATTCGACCAAACGGCGATATATCGCCAAGGTCCTCTATTATTGGATATACGAGATTTTCCTGATTCCCGGTCTTCGTTCATCGAGCAGCACCCCCTTGTTGCAGAGCTGAAGAAATTGGGCGGACACATGGTAGGCATGGATACCCATGGGGCTGGACGTGAACGGACTAGCTAGGCGTGATTTTTCTCGATTTCCATGTTTTGATCGGGTAAGGGAATACCTATCTAGTGTGGATAGGCTTGCGGTGACACATGCTGGTTCACTCACTGACATGCAGATCCGCAGACACCTCGTGGCCATCAAAATATATTAACCCACCTATATCGGCCATGGAAAACGCTGACGTCGGCGGACAACGAGTGCTGGTTGCCATGTAGCTATTTTAACAACGTGAACTCGTCTGAGCTTTGTAGTAGAATATTTCTCTTTGAAACTGGAGGGAGTGAGAGAAAACAATTTCTGTGCTTAATTGTTGTACCAAGATATCCAGTCTTAATCTTAGAGCTCCGTATTAAGATTTACCTACCGTCATCGTAAACTGGGCGTACATGCCCAATCCACTCGTCATTACCTTTACTTCAGGTTTCGCTATGTGGGGGAAACTCGGTCAATGTAGTGTTTTTTTCGCGGCTTATGTACAGTAGGTGAGCCATGACAATGATATATCACGGGGCCTCGGTGGTTGGGGTGTTCTCAGCCGCCACCAACAGCCACCAGGCGCTCTCGAGCTACGAGGGGTAAACAGATGACCAGAAACTATGGGCGACAATTGACCTATCGAGAGACGACAACAACCCTAGATAAGCACATTGTTTCCGATTAGCCCCATCCGGTCCGGTACTTTGTGGTGTGGTGTGGTTTGGGCTGGGCTCCGTTGTCCGTTCGCTTCCGAAAAAGAAGCGAGACAAGGTCCCTAATCGGTTGAGACAGTCATGCAGGAACCCCCTCCCTATCTGGGTCTGTCTAGTGTAGCATTTTCAGCGATGTTCAGCATGGTTGACACGGACGTAGTCATATAGCTGAACAAGGGCTACTATTCAGGTTCCAAACGCTCGGTATACGATTGTGTGAGGCTACGGCTTTTTGGAGTGGTACCAAGAACCCCATATCCTTGAGAGCCTCTCAGCTGGACGACAGCGTGGCTTTGAATCATTCATGCAGTCAATGCTCTCTCGTAAGCAACACGTCAATGCCAAGAGAAAATTGCCGAAGAAGATTACGAGAGTTGGATGCCGTGGATGGTACGGTAGGGCGACAGAAGGTAGGGTGGGTGTGTAGTGCAGGCGAGGAAAATTGTGGTTCGAGGCAATGGTCGGCCAGGGATCTACGTTAGGGATTGTTTGGATTCTTTTTGCTTTTTCGTCAGCCACTTTCTGGAGGATAGTCCTACTGTGCCCCGAGTGTGTGGCGTAGTTCAAGGTCTGGGCCGGAGATTGCATCAGGCTGCATCGGGTGAGGTGTATAGGCTGAGAAAGAATAAGACGGTCATCGATGTGCTTATAGGCGCAAAAAGGAATCAATAATACACGGAATCAATAATACACTAGTATAGTCTAGTTTCGGTAAAAGATTCTTTCTCCATTCTCAGTCCGGCACGAAAACCAGTATAAGCAAGCTGTGAGCTACAGTCTATACCTCCTGGAGGATGGCTTTACATGTGCTCTCCAGTGTAAACAGGGAGAAATGCATGGAAGGCTTGGCTAGGTTGCACGGACTTTTTTGAAATTGTAGAATTGTTGGCCTCTTCTCTTGTCTTTAGTGGAGAGCGTCGGGCTAATTGGTTGAGTTGTTATAGATCCTTGCCGGTGTAAGCTGCGCGGCTTCCAGAAAACTGAGATAAATAATTTCTTTTGTCTTCCCGAATGTTCCCATACCCCCCACGGTGGATTGTATAATCGGAGTGCACTAGATAAACCTAGTGTAATCCTGAGAAAGGGTCTCATAGGTAATACATAGTAGCTGCAGAACACCATGGTCATGACGTGGTGATAGACATGATAGGTAGCACAACATCAGCTTGCTTCGTTATATTACAGTGCGGCTAATGCAAAGCAGCCTTTTCAGTCCGGCTGGGTAAACGGCTTCATATTGATAAAAGCCGATATCGAGTGAAAAGGGTAGGCTGTATTTGTTATACAATTAATACAAGGACTGACAAGCCGCCAATATCCATGCTTAGCTAGCTGATTTTGGATATGAACATTATCTAGTCAAGGCCCCAGCTATTGTGTAAACAGGCGGCGGCGGCGGCGGCGGCGGCGGTTATTGATGGACCTATTTCTCGTGGGGTCGATAGGCTTGTTGGGCAGCCATTATGAAGGGGCGTCGTTGCGCTCGAGCGAAGGCTTCGGTTGCGATAGGGGATGCATCCGTTCTTATAACACTGCCTATTCCCATGAAGAACCTTTTTATTGTCGAAAGATTAGCTCGATAATGCCTGGCATCCTGGCTTCATTGTTCCTAGCACTTACCCAAATGTCGCTCCAGAGCCCGCCATATACTGTCCGAGTGTTCGCATGATGCCGTTAGTGCCGGCGCCGTATCGAACAATGTTAACGGTTCCTGAATAGAAGGGTACTATGTTAGACACGGTGGGAAATGGGAAATAAAGAAAGGAGGGGAGCGCACCGAAAATGAAGCCAATAATTACGCCAACGGCTACACTAGTGTGTCAGTGGCATTCCCAGCCTGCTCGAGTTTGAGTGATTCCCAAACTTACTGCCTCCCATCATAGCACCCATTTTTACTAGAGATGTCTGTTGTCAGTGAAGTTCTAATCGTCATATAGCTCTAGCAAGAGCTTGGAATATGGTAGACAACGTATTGTAACATAACATAACACAACGTACACTTTTCGGTGGCGGAAGGGCCTTGCGGTCCACGGTTCGCTGGCAGCGGAGGCATTTTGGCTGTCGGGTTATCTGCTTGGAGCAAGCAAAGAAAGAAAGGATGGGGTAGAGAAGCCTCGATGTACTCGGTAGTGGCTAGGTGGCTCGGTGGTTAGATGCTGAGGTCTTCAAAAGGTTGAGACTTTGTCTACCTAATGGTATAGGTAGTGGTCGCACCGGGTCGCACACCAGGGTCCTTTGTCTTGAACTGCCTGAATGGTTCGAGGTCCTGGGTAGGGTGATGTGATGTGATGCGGTTTTGATTGGAACCTCCCCAGATCTTGGCGCGGCTCTCTCTGCCTCGGTTTAGCGGTGATTGATGATTGATTTACAGTGATACCAACTACGCTATGGCGGCGAAACGGAGTCCCCAATCAGCTGTGGCTCGGGCAGCTCGGGCTATTCTTGATAGCCGTGGCCCCTCTCGGCCCCTCCCTTCCCTTTACGGTTGTAGTGGCTGTGCAACCCCACATAGGTAGCGTACCTGAATTCTTATATACATATGTACGGAGTACTCCGTACAAGACATAGTGTACCTACCTACCTACCTACCGCCTACTAAGTAAGTACTTAGTAGGTAAGTGGGTACTTACCAAAAAGGGCGTCAAATTGGGCAAAGGATCACGTGTTTATTTTATAACATTCACTCTTTATTTTAACAAGAAAAACCTATTAATTCTCACAAGAATGGCGTGATGTTTTTTAATTCTGACGCAGTTGTTCTTGACCAAAGAATGACGCAAGTTGTTTGTATCTCGGTAGTACGTTCAGGGGCTGGTTGAAAGGAGGAAAAAAAAAGCAGGAAGTCCCGTCGAAGCACAGCAAACATTTAAATACGCATAATTTCATTGCATCGGTTAGCTGCATACACGGATTAACAGCGTACCCAATAGGATGAGGCTCTACAGGTCCAGGGGATGGCTTCGCGGTTTCCACGCTAATCCAATCCTAGTAAGGGCGCTTAGCAACGTCGTCGGATTGATTTCTGAACAGGAACCTCCTCTCTAATGAAAGCCTCCAGCACTTGCCACAGCCCGAGCCAACATCGCGACGCGACGGGACATCACGACGCCCACAGCCATATCCGGCACGATATAGTTCTCTGCACAAATTGACTGGTATGATTTCCCCCACCCGTCTTGACAACCGCGGCCGCGTCCTGGATGCTCCCTTTGCAGCGCAACCACTACCCATCTGATCCCATCTATCTTTTCCACAACGGCTCTCGCTGCTCTCATTCGTTGGTGGTGATGTGGCTGTTCCTGCATCTATCCAGCATCTGACCTGCGTCTATCCGAGGACTCCCTTTCGCTAACATGTCGACTACATCCAGGTGTGCCTGCGCGATCGATCTCGAGGTGACGTCTTCATCGCCTCTGCTGGCGTCCTTGCACGTCTTGCATGCCACACTCATCATCTACCCTGCCATCGTCGCTAAACGAGTACAGCGGAGCGACAAGCCCGCGACCCTTTGCCTAAAACCGCCTCGATCGCCTGATTCCAAGACTCCTGCTCCTGCTCCTGCTCCCGCGCCTGCTCCTGCACAACAAGCTACGAGCTCCTGCAGCTGCTCCCATCGACATCGCCCACCGCCTCTCGTTTTCCCCGTCTCTCGTCGTGCCGGCTACGGTGCCCGCTTCCCCCCATGACGGCCGTCGCAAGCCCACCGTCCTTCACCCAGCACAACAGGCCGGCCTGGGGCATGAACGGGATGAACGGTGGCCACGCTGGTCAGATGATAAACCCGGATGAGCTCAACCGCGTGCTCATGCCTCGGAAGAGCCTGCAACGAAACAACTCGTCTTCATCGATATCATCCACATCGTCCGCCTCTTCCACATCCACCGTCGCCACCTCGACCTCGCAGTCCAACGGCTCTGTCCCTACGGTCCCCACTGGAGATGTCAATGCATGGCCGAATGCTGCTACTGCCGCGCAACGCAAACGACCCCAGCCCAAGGCCGCCTGGGCGAATCCAAAACCCGATTCTCAGTCTGATTTTGTGCGCATGGCGGCTGGCCGGCAACCGAACGGGCTGAATGGGTCTGGGCCTCTGCACGCGGCGCCGCCCATCGTACCCTCACAAGGCCAGTTGCCTGCCCAGCAGGCCATGTCCCGACCCATGATTGAATCTCTACCTGTTGGCGGTAATCCGCCCGTTCTCTACCTCTTGTCGCTTAATGGGACTTTTGAACGTAAGACTATATCCGTACCATTCGCTCCTGATACCCTTCGCATCGGCCGTCAAACCAACGCCAAAACGGTACCTACACCAGTCAATGGCTTTTTTGACAGCAAAGTACTCTCGCGACAACATGCCGAGATATGGGCGGATCGCCAAGGGAAGATATGGATCCGAGACGTCAAGTCGTCTAACGGCACCTTTGTCAATGGCACACGACTGTCTCAGGAGAACCGAGAATCCGACCCACACGAGCTGCAAACAGGAGATCACTTGGAGCTTGGTATCGATATTGTGAGTGAGGACCAGAAGACGGTTGTTCATCACAAAGTCGCCGCCAAGGTCGAGCATGCTGGATACTTTAACGCGTCAAATAACTTATTAGATGTCAATTTTGGAGACCTCGATCCTACCAATGGCCCGATGATGATGATGGGACCTCAAAACGCGGTACCATTACGTCAGCGAACCGGGAGTCAGTCATCCATGGTGAATAATGGTCGTATGGTGCAAGGAGGCATGATGGGCCCTCAGGCAAACGCGATGCCACATCAACGCGGATTTTTCTTATCATCTATAAGTACGGAGCAGATTGTTAAGAAGTTACAGGTATGTTCTATTTTCAACTGCATGCGATTCCGCCCAAAACTTTGTTAACGCAGTATGCAGAATGAGATGCGAAACGCGCGACTGCAGTCTCAAGATCTTGGAAGGACTGATCAATTTGTCCATGCTCTACTTACTAAAGAAGACGTCAAGGACATAGAACGACCAGATGCTCCCGAACCTTCAAAACCTATCGTTAATGGCGGTGGTGTATCATTTCGGTCGGATAACAAGACTAGATTTTCTGATCCACCTGCCCCTCCACCACAGCAGCCCTTACCTGAGAAACCCGATATCCCGGCCTTAAAACGAGGCATCACTGAGCGCGCTAATAAACCTCATCCTCAAAATATATCTCCTATTCGCCATGAAGGTAACGGCAGCCAAATACTGCAGTTAACCGAAGCTTTGAGCAATGCGAAGAAGGAGATTGAGTCCCAAACCTCGCGTATGCAAGCTCTAGAGGAAATGCTTCATAAAGAACGACAAGCTCGAGAGCTCGCGGAGGATTTGGCCAGACGACTTGAAAAGCATTTGGAAGAAACATCCTCTAACGGCGTTGTCACGCGGTCCAAGGGATCAGAAGTAGAAGAAACACCACTCGATGCTGCCTTTGAGCCACCCAATGATGAAAACAGCGCCAGTGAACTTGTTGATACCCCTATGCCCGATGCCGATAAACTCCCACCCCCAGATGCTGAGATCATCGAGGCATCCGCCACTCAATTGCACGCACAGATAGAGTCGTTAGTGCTAGAAATCAAGGGTCTACGACAAGAACTTGACGTCTTCAGACGCAGAGCAGAGACGGCTGAATCTGAGAGGGATACTCAGCGCAACACTCTAGCGGAGATGGCGCTACAGATTCGACAAGATGCCGAAGCAAGAGAACGTGCTGAAAAGGAGAAAATGGAGAAAATGGATAAATTATCCCAAAGTGAGAATACCACTAGCGACAGTGAAGCCATCCTCACCTCCAAGGTAGCGGGCACATCCTCACCACCTTCAAGGCAAAGCCGACGAACATCTGTTGATGGTCTCGATCAACCTGTCTTGTCACAGTCTACCACAATAACGCCAAGCACAGCACTAGCACCCCCTGGGACACTTTCGCCCAATCAAATTTTGGCGAACAGTATTCCCTACACCTCGATGATAGGTGTTGTACTAATCGGTGTGGGTTTAATGGCTTATATAAACGGGTGGCAACCTCAACCCCAGTTTGAGAGATAATCTACTTTCTCCCCTCGTAAGAGGTTGTCGCTGTTTAGGTTCTCCATCAGAACTACTACTGTCGGCTTTTATTTGCATAAACACATACCACCTAAGCGACTCTTTTTTTCCCCTTTGTATCTATTCTATAGGACCCGAACGCCTCGGTTGGTAACACAACTGCAAGGGTTTAACCATTGTAACATGACGAGTCAAAGGATCTCCTAAATGGTTTCGAACAAGATAATTTTCAAACGTTGGTTTCTTGTATGATGGGGCTAGGATCCCAGGCTCAATATTCCTAGGCGCAGCATCGCACACGGTCTCTCCTTATCATTTTCATGTCATCATTCAAGAGCGTGTATTTTTTTTTCTAGTGTTGTCGTTTTATCATGAGAAGATGGAAATGAATTCCGGCAAACCGGTCAGGTTTGATCATCCCAGCTATGGTTTTATTCTTTGATGTTCCTTTGTGAATGTGTTCCGGTAACAGCATTGGCTCCCTCGAGGCCATTAGCAGTAGTCTATTGTGTTGCTTTGATGACGAGGATGCGAACAAAGACCTGTCAACCTTGCCTCCTTGCAGTAGCGTGCTTGTAGGTGGTGTTACCTTGATTTTTTTTTTTTTTTTTTTTTTTTTTTTTTTTTTTGCACGTGTTAGCTACAAACCCCCTTACCTATTGTTGTTACCATATCCCTTGGTTGCTGGGTTATTAATAGGACACCTATGCTATTGAAGTGTTTATAACCATACAAATCCGGGCAATTGGCGCTTGTGTTACGTTTGCTTCCATCCCTTTGTAGCCAATTCCCGGGCTCGCCGGCCCTTTGTCCTCCCAATCAGGTTTCCCTGCCTTTTTTTCTTTGATAACAAGAGCCGTTACCCCGGGTCTGGTTCGAATGGATGTATCAAGGGCGAGTATGGGGACACAAATCTCTTGTGCATTATTTGTTTGTTTGATTTGATCCATCCCCCATTCAAAAAGCCCTCTTGTCAAATTACTCGTGCACAGACAATAGAGATCGATGTCCTTCCTGGGATTGTCCTCTATAAATACAATGCCCTCTCTATCTGCCGAGTCATATTTATTCTTGCCAGAATGCAGATATCTACCTATCGAACCATCATCACCAGCACATGATTTCGTCCATCATGTCGACATCGGAAAACTCCATCGCTCACAAGGATGAGCACCAAGAGGCGATCGACCGAGAAAATGCTAAAACCTTGAAATTATACAGAGATGCTAGGGGAAGCAAATACTTGGCCATTCCGGCCTGGTCTCGCTCGGGGTTGGCGTCGATTACAAATTTCTTGAACGATTCCACACACCACGTATGCTTCGTACAGAGCATGGACATGCATCCATCGGCATGGGAGCTCACCCAACTCGCCGCTTGCATGATGGGAGGGCAGGAAGCGCAGAAATACCCGATATCACTCGTCCGCGTTGCTCAAGATTATAGATCCTCCGCGGTCCAGTATGACGACCACTGGATTGGCCTAGCGAGATCTGTGGCTCTGAACTTGAACCCAATTACCAAAGACGGCATAAAAGTCCGTGCACCGACCAATCCCGACTACTGTCTCTTGGCCATCGAGGCCGTTAAGGAGTTGACTCGCACCTTTGAACCTACCCTCTACATTGGTGGGATTGACCGTGCCTACGATATGAATTACGCCCTCCAGATTATGTATAACACAGACCAACAAGTTCTCTTTGAGATGGAGGAAGCAGAAATAGAGCGACGCCAAAAAGTTCTTCGGATGGTGAGAGCACTGTTCCGCTTATTTCAGAACAGGGGAAAACTTGTGTTCCTTATCGGACCAACCTTTGACTATACAGATCTCGTTGGACAGACATACGATTATATACCCGTTTTCGCCCTCTAGGTCTTCATGGTGTATTATCGTCTCGATGTTGGGGCTCGATAGAAAAATCGTGGTTAATAAGCTGATATGCAGTCTATTTCTTAGGATCTCTCTGCGGTGCTGACGCTGTTGTTTCCGTTGAGTCGTTTACTGTGGAGGCTTGTCGTTTTTGAAAGCATTAGCGAAGCATTTTTGGGATTTAAAACAAAATAAAACGAGTAAATTTTTTGGATTTCTATCATTGGATATTCCCTTATTGTCTGTGTGAATAATGTAGTTAGTCTTTAAACGTGAACTGATCTGACCAGGTGATGTGATGTTGATCCTATACCAAGGTACTTAAGGGTTGGTTTGACATGAGCACTGCCAAGGGAAATCAAGAACGCAATTCTGCTCCAGAGGCTAACCCAGTGACCAATCTAGGGATCAGGAGTGTAACGATATGTATCAGAAACCCGTTCAATATCAACCTGCCATCCGACAAATATTTGAAAAGTGCCTATGCAACAGCATGTATTCGCTCTCGTCTTCCAGCACTCTCATGATCCCTGTGCGTAACTCTATTAATCGCCTGACAGTTAATACCACTCTATATAAACATCCCAGCCAACACCAGGCAGGCAAACCGTACTGTGCTTCTAGTATTCTCCCTTATCTCACGTCATTTACTCACAACCCTGTCCACAATTGTCTATCAAAATCGCAAACTCGAAGTCGATCATCATGGCACCAAGAACACTCCTAGAGGCTGTCCAGGAGTGTCCAGACATCTACGAACTAGCCGTAAAGCTAGAGCACAACCCAGACGCACAATGGCATTGGGGTGTCATCCCACACAGAGTCGACTTCCTCGATAGACCAACAAACGAAATGACCCTCATCACGATCCCATCGACAGCCTCTAGACTGGAAGCGGCATATAGGGAAGCCGTGAGACATGCCTATCCCTACGTCAAGACATTCGGTACCCAGAATAAGGAAGCCCGTCCCGTAGCCATAGCCGTCCCCGATCTTTCCGCGACCAGTTCATCAGATGTCATAGGCTCACTGGTGGAGCAACTGGCGGTACTCTTCTGTCTTGATGGCGTGAGTCTGGGTTGGCGGAGTAAACTCGAGGTCATGAGGCGCATTGCTTATTCAGGATTGTCCTTGTCGACTCGTCTTGTGCCGTTGGCGTATGTTGTGGATATAGACCGCGTGATTCATCATCCTGATACGGCTGTTCTTATCGATGCCCTGAAGTGCTACGTTGTGCGGAAGCATGGAGGACAGATTGTTTTTTACACGAGTTCGGATATTTCTGTGCAGCTTGGTCTTGGGCCTTGGCGGATTGTAGACATTAGTTGAGCGGAGTTGGTTCCCTTTAAAAATTCAAGAGATTCATAATTTTATATTGAGGAGCCGGTTTTATTGTACACGCCTAGTTGCATTGAACGTGGACTCTTTCCTGTGATGTTCTCCGAGGACTGGGCACCTGGCCTAACCAAGGACTTACATTACTCGGAGTCTCTTCATGAATGACGAGATGTTTTCCTAAATGATAGATAGTGTGGCTTAGCCAAGACTTACCGGAGTTATGAATTTCCAATACTCATTGGCCGTCAAACAAACAGTGACTGGCTTCTCGTGATTCTAATGTCAAAAGGGATAATTTCTGTATTACGTAGTCACAGATGCAGCATGCAAGTAACAATGACACGCTCCCTGTTGAGTAACCTCCTGTCATGTTTTCAATATCTTATCCCTTACATCGTGAAGCATTTACCCACCAACATACGAGGACCTATGACATTCAATGAAAAGGGTATGTAAACCACGGTAAGTGTAACTCAACAGTAGAAGCGGCGCATGCGCGTCCTATCTGTTAGTGGTCACATCCTGGCCACCTCCCACATTAAGTCTATCTATCTCGTATATAGTGTATATCTATCGACCCAAGGATCAAGTTATAGCAAAACGTCTACGATGAACCCTAATGACTGCTCATAGCCAAGAGTCTAGGCGGGGAAGTTTCTTTACCCCAGTCAGGCTCGGGTACGGTCGAAAGTGTCTAGGGATGTTGAGGACGTGGCTGGAGTTCAGAAGGTTACGAAGAAGCGAGTTCGTTATCCAAGAAAAGATAGGTATCCTCAGTCCTTGCTCGATAAGTTAGATATACCTATGTTAAACATGTTCTTATCTACCTGTTTTATATCTACATGAGCTCTGCGTGCCGCTCCTTACTGCGCACCCCCGATAAGACTTCTTCATTATCGAATCATAGTATCGTGAAACACTGAAATCTAACGTGATGTGGGCAGTCTCCTAACTCACTCATGTCCTCTCAACGTCAACGTTATTAATCATCACGCCACTCTCCTCATTCCCTGGGCGTCCCGCCGTCACCTATCACAGTCGGACACTCCCAGCCTTGAGCGCATCAAGGTCTTTCTGCGTAAACGGCACGTATGCCTGACTTCCCGGGGGTAACCAATACATCTGATCATCACTCGACGCCTTCTTAATAGCCTCGACATTGATACCCTCAGAGCGAAGTTTCGACTTCTGAAGCTTGTGCGTGCCGGTATAATCCAGACTCTTCGTGACTCTCAAAAACAGCGGCACGGCGTATCGCGGGAGACTCGCGAGACAATGCGCGGCGAGCGCAGCGAAGTCAATCTCTTTCCCGCCTAGGTATTCATCCGTAGGCACGACGGCCGCGCAGCCGGCTCGGCCGTCCGCGTTCGGCACTTGCACGCCGTAGACGTTGGTCTCGGCGACTTGGGGGAATTTACCCACGACGTCGCTTACTTCGTTTGTGGACACGTTCTCCGAGTGCCAGCGGAAGGTATCCCCTAGTCTGTCGACGAAGAATAGTCGGCCTTGACTGTCTAGTCTCATGAGATCGCCGGAGCGGAACCAGAGGTCGCCTTTTTGGAATACATCGGATACTCGCCTCTTTACTGTGGCGGATTTGTTGTTGAAGTACTGGGGCGTACCGAAGTCAGGATTGTCAGCGTTCACTACGATAGCATGCAGTTAGTATTTGGCGGTCTATTTGGTGATCCAGTTCAGCCTGTCATGTCAAGGACTCACTCACTTTTGTTTATCATCTCGCCGACTTCGTCTGCCTTTGCCTCAATTGCCCAGCCATCTTTACCCCGGATCACCTCTAGCGTGTCAGGGTCGACAAGAATGCGCTTCTCATCGCGATTTAACAGATGCCACAGTGGACCACGCACAGCGACCGCATTTCGCGAGAAATCGCCCCTATTCGGGTTCGTGACGGTGGTTATTCCATCGCTCGCCCCATACAGCTCGTTAATACACTCGATACCGAAGCGTTCCCTAAAGCGCTCCCACACGTCAGGGCGCATGCCATTACCCCATGCCATGCGTACGTCATGGTCACGGTCGAGGGGACTTGGCGGGGCGTTGACGAGGTATCGGCATAGCTCGCCGACGTACTGGATATGCGTGGCCTTGGACTCGCGAACTTCCGGCCAGAATTTGGAGTGGCTGAACTTTCTACCCAAGACTACCGTGGCGCCGGAGAAGAAGCACGGCAGGGTACATAGCCCGATTCCTGAGGCGTGGTACAGCGGTAAACACGTGTACATGCGGTCGCCCGGCTTGAGACGTAAATACCCCCCAACCCCACGACCTAGGAGCAAGGGTCGACTTCGGTTGAGAATGACGCCTTTAGGTAGACCGGTCGTTCCGGAAGTATATAAAAGGTATGCTGTACTTGTGGGGTCCAGGCCTATACAGCGTTCCTTGGGTAGTGGTTCGGTGTCTTTGAGCGCCTCTGTGAAAGTCGGACAGTAGTAAACGGTCTCGATGCCCGCATCCTTCATTTCCGCTTCAACCGGGGAAACCAAGTTTCTAACCTGCTCATCTGTAATGAGGTAACGGGCTGTGGAGAGCTTGACGCTATGTACCAGCGCATTCCCGGTGAGATTGCAATTGAGCAGGGCAGACGAGGCTCCGATGGCCTCTAAAGCGAACATGATCAAGAGGTATTCAGGCGTGTTACCTCCGTCTAACGCGACGATCTCACCCTTCTTGATTCCCAAATCCTTAAGAAGCCAGTTCGCAACTGGTTGAATGGCATTGTAAAATTCCGTGTATGTCCATTGACGACCCTCGAATATGAGGCACACATTGTCGCCAGCAGGGGTCCCCACCCGGTCTTCGAAGATGTTGTACGTGAGTAGCTTGTTCTCACGCGCCTGCTTGGCAATATATTTCATAGTTAACATCATGTTAAATTTCCTGCTTCCCTGGCGGAGATCATTTCGAATCAAGAACCGCGCGTCAAGGTACATGCCAACAGCGACAGCGCCTATTGCGGCACCCACGATATCTGCGATTGTGAAGGCATGTCAACAATGATCTCCCTCCTCCTAGCTACCCCAGGATATAACGGCAACTTACGCGACATGATTGGCGGCGGGAAGTTCTTCACAATTTATTACGATATGAATGTTATGATATACAAACCAGCACCGCAAACTTGGCGCATTGTGCAGATGATTGGTTTAATCTATTCACAAGGTGAGGATCGAGCGCGATGAGACGAGAGCTTACAGTTGAGGAATTGGAGAGCCTTACCGAATTTACCGAGGCTGCAGGGATCAATAGGCATCAGCTAACAAACAGTCGAATGATGAAGCCAGGGTCTGTTAGGGGGCTGGGCTGGCTTTCGTGCTTCCCCCACATCGGCTTTCGAATACCTAATGCGAAATCCGCGATTCTAACTAATGACGTATGGTATACATGCAGTTAAAGGTAGAGGAGATGCAGAGAGTGCCTATGGAGTACTCCGTACATCGATCTAATTGTAAACCGGACCCACGATCCACAAATTTGGAACGCTGTTTGTACCGATGGTGTAACACACCGTACTATTACCTAGGTACATATATTACTAAGTAAGTATGTAGGTATATATTAGGCGAGGTAAGAATATATCATCACGTTTACGCATAATACCTCGGCTATTATCGCATTAGTCTTTATCGACATGATTACTTGTCATACACAATGAATTCACTCTGTTACGTTAAACCTTCAGGTAAATTGAAACATTAATTCCTCTCATCTACCTACTGAAGCTAATGTCTTTATCCGCCGCATATTCACGGCCAACTAATCAGACTTAGCTTAAAGTGGCTACTATTCTGGGGAGTCCCTTAAGCCGTTTAATAGCTTGTTTACATCAGTGAGTATACTACTTAATATGTAGTAAGGACTGAGCTATAGTAGCCGAATTAATTAAATATAAAGCTCCACGACAAGAAAATTAATCATATACCCGTCATCCATCTTCATGACTCTATTATTCGGCATGCCGAACTGCAAACTTGAACCGGCTTGCGGGTCATCCCGCTGATTAGGTAGGTACACTAAAGAAGTTCCCCATCAGCATAGAATCCACATGGCGCTCCGGGGGTGGGTTCTAAGCGGTTTTAGCTCTCCACTCAGAAGAACTTCCGAAAATAGACTTCGAGTTTACGATATTATTCGTCGGGAAACTGTCGTGAAATTGTCTAGCTTTAAAACACGTTCTTCTTATAAGACTCACTAGTTGCCTATTTTACACAGCTATCGATGAAATAGTGTGAATCACAGTCTTTTTTGTCGGAGTTTGACTTCAGACAACTTTAAGTGCAATTAACACATGCTTCTGAAGAGCGATGTCAGTCGATCAGAAGTCTCCGTGGCCTGCACTGTGTGCCAGTGTACGAATGCTACCTGCGTGTAGATTATTCACCTTCATAACCTGCCTAAAAGATCGATTTTTCTCATTGTCTTCATCTTTACGGCATTGTTATTATTCCTACGGTTATAACATCACTGGCCGTCTATTCTTAGCCTCGCAGCACGTCTCGCGAACTGAGATGTCGCCTAGGTATTGCGACCTGTTCAATTAAGTAGTTAGGTATTACTAGCAAAAAGTCGTATAAGCGCCGAGGCAGAAACCGTCGTTCAGTGATCTGTAGAAATTGGCTGCCAAGTTTTCACTTGGCTTCAGCTGCAACGCCACTCCTTCGAAGTGGAAATGCAACAGCTCATATTGTCTCGTGGTTCTGGTATTATCTGGTGCATGTGTTCCTCCATACTAGACTATCTAAAGCTAGTAGCTTGAGATAGATAGACTATTATTAGGTATAAGTCTGTATACTAGGATGCCGCGCGCGTGGCATTGTAACAAGTGCACTCATGCGCCAACGCCATTTCGAATCAACGTCAGGGGTATGTAGAGGAGCTGAATAATCCAGCGTTAGTATTGGATCTTGGCAACAAGAAAGGTAATTTGATCTCCTGGTTTTCATTCAGCTTCAATCCGTCAAGACTTCTACCCATGGTCAGTGGCGTTGCTTTATTTCACGAGAAGAATGTCTCACCTTGGCAGAAATGAAGAGTGCCTATTATATCTTCTGTATATCTTCTGTCACCTTTGCCTCATGAATTCCATATCTTGACCTCAACCTAGCTCGCGGTCTCTACGCAATTTCAAGCACACACTTCATACTACGGCCAATTGTGGACTTGTCCCCTTCTGAGGAACGTACCTATGGCGTGCACTCCACGATACCTTCTCCGCCGTCATGACGGCCATCATTTTTCCATTATTGAAACTAATGGTCACCCCTATGATTATGACATCGTCTCTTACAGCTGGGGAAAGTCGGTTGATCCTTATGAATATAACATCGTTCGAGAAAAGGAGGGAATGGATGGCCTGACGTCCGAGAAGGATAAGATTGATGGTCTGAACTGGCATATCGAGATACGCCGAAAGAAGATAGACGACTTTAAAACTTTAATGCACTTCAAAAACATTGAGTATATGTGGACAGACTCTCTTTGTATCAACAAGAACGACGAACAACACGAGGCAGAGGAACTCTCCAAGATGTTCCAGTATTACAAGGTGAGTAGTACAGTTTCCTTCACCGATCCCTTGGTTTGTCTGTAACTCATGATATGAGAATTTTGAACTTGGAGATATCGGTTAACATGTATTGATGTCTACAGAACGCGAAGAACTGTTACATTCTTCTAGACATGCCTCATCTATTCGACCCTAATCAAATCGCTCTGGATCTCAAGTTACTCGATCATATCATGTCCAATATCGGAGGAGCATCAATGGTCATGGATACCATGAAACTCTCTTCCAACTTGGAAGACCGCCTTATACAATGGGCCAAGAAACCCTGGGTTCACGACAAGTTGTCCGAGGCAGCTGCGAGGGCTGCAGGAATGGATATTGGCGTGATGAACTGCTATAATACCTGTGTTAGTCACGTCAAGTCATTATTTGATAACGTGTATTTCACACGAGTTTGGACATTTCAAGAGATGATCCGTAAGTAACTTCCCGAATTCAAACCTAAGAGTATAATATTCTCTTTACGTGACGACATTTTGTTCTCATAAATGTACATGTTCGCGAATACTTACAAGCCCTCGGTTACTAATGTTTGGATTTCTAGTGGGGAAGAATCTCCAGATGATGGGAGTGACTGGAGAGAAAATGTCCGACATAGGGTCTCTATTCGAATGGATGGAACTGGCCAGGGACTGCGACGACAAGGCACACAAGCTTTACAATTGGATAGCTAATCCGAGAGTCGTAGAGACTGCGGCAATCAGCTTAGTCTTACGCTTGATCGAGGACGATAGCGACTATCTAGACACACTAAAAACAATTGTCAAGAGTATCGAGGCCGCCAGAATCGACATTATCACCGGTGGTCAACATTGGTGGAAACAGAACCAAGGAGGTATCAGCAATATATTCTCTGCAATCTCTCTCGTACCAAGGTCATGCAGAGACATGGAAGATCTTTTCAGAGGGCTTCTCGGAATCTTCAGTGGGCTCTTTACACCAGAGGAAATCCAGACAGAGATAACTGGGAATGATATTGAGAAGTTATCTTTTGCTTTTTTCAAACAGCTCTCCAACAGGACAGGCTTTGCATGGACGAAACTCTCCGTCAGTGCGAGACCAAGAGGCGAATGGGATTGGATTCCTGTGGTGGATCAGAAGCACGACCTAGAAGAAAGGGATGAAGAGCCAGACACAGACCGAGAAGAACAGGAATGGGGAGAAATGGAGCAGAAAAAGAAGCCTAAGCCAAATCACATCAAGACCGATATCTTTGCTGGCGTGGTCAAATTGGGGGTTCTGAGGAAGAAAGGAATAGCAAAGACACTGGGGCTGACGGGACTGCTCGGGACCCCACGAAAGCTCATGAGTATCTCTTTAAGAGAAGAGAACCCGCAGTTTCATTTCACCTTCAAGGGTTGCAACTGCGGAAAAACCGTCGGCCTCATCAGGAGGAAGAAGATTCCCACGAATGATCACCCTATTAGCGTGACCGGTGATGAGACCGGTAGGACTCTGGCGGAGTGCGCGACCATTCTTGGATGTGTACTGGATCCGGCTGGTAATGTGCAAGAATACAAGAGAGAATTGCTTCGGCGCTTAGCTCCGCAATGGGACACGACTGATATCAGTGCCAGGCCCTTTCAATGGCCAGACAGGTGTGTATCGGGTACCCCTTGGGCGACGGTCAAATCTCCCTTCGACCTACCGACTCACAATATGTCGATGAGCTACAAGATGGGTGCCATAACTAGCTGTGGGTCACGACTAGCCAAAGGTAGCACGGCTACCATATCTTGCGAAGTTCGCGTCAACTGCGGGTGTATCATCATCGCCCCTTTCAGCCTCATATTCGAGGCACTTACAGCTGTAGAAGGCTGTTCTCTTCGCGAAACAGACGCTATGCTTGATGAAGGCGACATTGACGACGAAGACAGAATAACTTGGGGTGACGGACTTGGTTTGGTACAGATAGGGGACCTAGGCAAGACTTATAACCTAGTGACGTTTGGAGGAGATCTGAAATTTCATGAGAGCTGGGCTAGTGCATGTCGTGCGCGCAAGATCACTGTCCCGAAGAATCTCGCACAGTCTTCAGCACCCACAGGGAGGGCATTGATCAAGTCGGATTTCACTCATAACATAACGCACATGTTGAGAAATTATGGCTATGTGGAAACTCGAGGCGGAAACCTATTAATATACCGGGATCATCCTCTTGGCAAATACAATATAACGGGCGTGTGTATTGATAGGAAGATTCAGAGAAAGAAGGAAGGAATAGCGAAGGGTGTGAGGATCAAGTGATTTGGACGAATAAGAGTGAGGGGTATCAAAATATGAAGGAAATATGAAGGATGGCGTATCGTTGATTTTTGTAGATAATAAGTAGTAATTCACTTCAAATCTAGGCTTTGATATCGCTCATTTGACTTCGATCCTCAGGCAAATACACGCTATATTGGAGCTGCAAAGCGTGAGAGAAAGCGACGGCTTCAAACGGCGCACTGACCCGTTCAAGGGGGGTTTACTCTTTTTATATACCATGATCATTCTGCCTATGTACTGTTCTGTTCATAATAAGTCTCTGTAAATTAGCGAAAAAGCGAGGCCATCATCCGACATCATGATAGCCAATCGTATAGCTCTCCGGGGGTTTAAAATGATACCCCCGCGACGCTTGGTGAACCATCAGGCCTGGAAGTAACCTGTGATAGCAAGTCTTGCATACGCCTCTGGGCCGGGAAATATTCGAATGCCGGATGTGTCGCAGCCAATATGGCAACTAAAACTGTAAGTAGTGCGATGACTATGTAAGCAACGTGACGTTCGCCGTTAGCCAGGTTGCCGTTCGTAAGTGCCATCTTCCCAACCATCTTCTGAATGGGCTCGATAGAAAATTCCTTCCCAGCCTTCAAACCCCTACGCATACCAGGGAGTCCGTCCATACTCCAGGCATTCTTAAGCGCCCAGTAACGGTCCATGCTCTCTTTCTCGTTCCCTCTCTCGTATCTCTCGACCTTCTTCCTAAAGTGCTCTTCAAGCACGCGACGGTGGTCGACGAAGGAAAAGAACGGGACTTGGTATCCGCAGGATGTTCCGACCTGGTGAATATCGACGACAATGACGGATCGAGTGCCTGGCAAGGTTGTGATGTTCTCGCGCGCTACGATCTCGTTGAATTCTGGTGAATCGTATTCGAGCACCTTGCCTTTACCCCAGAGTCTTAGGATACGGGGTGGACCCTCGAACGCATTGAAGACTACGTACATCGAGTCACTATTCGTCCAGATGTGAATAGAGACCCCTGGCGCCGAGCCAAGGACTGTTCACTACTTAATTCTTGAAAAGAAGCCACTTACGAATGGTAATGCGGCCATTACCAGGCTCTAACAGATGGGATATTGTTTCATTCCCTGATCCTGTCCTGGAGAATAAAGAGTCAGTGTCTCGCTACTACAGGGCCATTTCAGAAACATGCGGGAGGTTCGGCATCCAAGAAATCAACTCACATATCCATGTACCAGAAGGTCCTCCTATCCGGAACGCCAAAACAATCTCCGCCTTTTGGAGACACATTTACATGTCCACTGATCAAAGTTAGTCACTAAGCATGCTGCACAACCACTCCGGAAATCTGTGTCTAGCTGATGAAGGCATCCTGACTGGCAACAGATATGGGTGCTTTACGTAGACGCGACTCGAATTACTTACTGCCTGGAAAGTGGTGCTGTCGAGACCCAGAAGACCTTCTGTTTCACGATCCAGTCCATCACATTTTCGGGAATTTCCTCGTAGAATTTACCCATGTTGACTGTTCACGCAACCGCTGATTGACGACGTCAATCTAAAGTAGTTTACTAAAGATAGATTTAGAGTTCAAGAATTTCCCCATCCCACCTCCAAATCGGAGACAAATTTAAGGCTCTTCATAGTAGGATAGGTAAGCTGGTGGAGACAAAGGTTCGTATCGGTCGGTATTGTACTCAATCTAGTTAAAGGACTTGGACTGCCAAGGTAGAATAGCCGCCTGTGGGGAATGACGCGGGCACAGTATGTCGTGTGCCAACGAGAACAATGGGCGTCCGTTGGAGATTGTAGTAATATCTCGTCACCAGTCCTAGACTTTTCACGTGGGTAACGCCTGCTTACAATACTTGGATTTCGGCTGTTTACCTCATTATACGATCTCGATCAGAGCCCGACACAACACACCGTGATTCGATAGCACTACGTAATCCGCCAAGTCAAGTTCGGGGAAAAGTTGACTTCGGTTACACTACAGCAAGTAGTGTTACTGACCGTGTGATCTACCTACTGTAAGCAGAGCCCTAGGTACCCTTTCGAAGCGTCTCCCGGGTGTCTTAGACAGGTATCTACTTTCTCGTTAGATTTGGAATGCTATTGCAATCGGCAGCAACCGCCGTTTAGGAACCAGACACTTTGTTGAAGTTTCCCGGAGAGGTCGAGCAACGCCAGCTCATTGTCACAACCAGCTTTATACAACCAGCAGAATATGACGTCAAGGTGTTGGAGATTTCAATGTCGGGTAAGAAATTAGTTCTTACGAGTCGGTCTCTGGTGGGAAACACAAACGGATCAAAATCAAGATATTATAGTAGAAATAAGACCCCCAACAGACTCAGTTCTGATTGATCAGTATTTAGTGAGTCAAACACCATTATATCTCTTTAAGCTCCCTGCTAAATCGTAATAGGTAGAACACCTAACCCATATCTCAATCTAGTTACCAACGACTTAATAATTGGTTCCCAGATTTCGGTTATGCTGGAGGCACAGTGTAGATTACGCGGGGCATCCTATACACGGCTCAATTCGTACGTAGAATGCGGGGATGGCTCTTTATCGCCGCTGAAGAGTCAAGTGCCGATGTCGGACGTCAAGAATTACTCGTCTTGACGATTCCGATTGACGACAAAGCTTAATGAAATAGGTGCTGAAACAAAGCAAACATATATCAGTCTGATAGGTCAGAATTTCAACATCTGACTCTAACTCTACTTATTCAGATGTACATCATATAATCGTCTTAGGTCGGTGCATCCTAATCAATAAACTAGCTTACTATCTATAATCGCTTAATCTTTCGCATTAAGTGTAATACTGTTAAGCCTACTATCTAATTAAGTGATGGAAAAGTCAATTCCCTGTTCATTATCTAAACTCTTTGTCTATCCCGAGACAAAGCTAATTCAGGTGGCCTAATGACTTCATTTTTTCCACTAGGACTGCTGTTCTAGCTCATGATGGCATGTGCTGGCCATATGGGTGACCACCAGTAACCCCTTCAGTACCTGATGATGGTCCTTGTTGAAGTTGTGTCTCTTGTGTGCCAGCATAATAGCCTCCCACGGGACCAGGATTCCATCCTCGTTGGGCCTGTGGTTCTGGCGGAGGAGGCTGATATGGCCCTGTCCCGGACCCGGATGCTTGTTGAGAGAACTGTTGGTATGGGGAGCTAACCCCACCGCTGATAGAACTGCCATGGTGAATCTTGGGGTAGGGGTTGCTAGGTGGATAGAAGCCTTGCTCGGGGCGGTTATATCGAGCGGCCAACTTGGCTCTGTACTCCGCGAGTCTGTTCACCTGGGCTCTATGGGGAGGTGTTGAAGGGCCGTACGCTAAGGGGTTTTCTGGATGCATATCTTTCCCTTCCTGCCTTCGGATGCCCATCAAGAATGCATACCTCTCCTGGTCGGCATCTCGCACGTCTTGGAGGTATTTGATGAATTCAAGATAGGCATCCGACACGGTTTTCATGTGGCTGACGCCAAGGTGTACCTTAGCGAAGGGATTCGTGACGGACCCATCCTCCCCGTTCGTCTGCGCTTCGAATTCGGCCAATGCCAGTGCTGTCTGGCATGCATTTCGGATTTGGCGACCATTCCATCGCGCATTAGGATGTTTATGCCAATAGTCTGCAAGGGAAGCAGCGATTTTAGACTCATCGATTTCGAGAGCCCTCCCCTTGTTTCTGAAACGTGCTTTCATTAGTCGCCAATTCAGATCAAAGACGTCTACGGTTGAATCGTAGTCGAGCGCCGGATAGTGCAGACTAATGTGAACTCGCGACGAGAAGGCTTCGTCGAAATCTCCAATACGATTCGTTGTTAGGAATAGTATCCCAGCGTAATACTCAAGAATACGTAGGAATACTAAGGCCTTGCATTAGATACGACCTACGAGTAGCTCTAGAGAGTGAGTACTGACCGGCAACGAGTCCGTTTCTTTGAAAGTCGTGCGGAGTCCTACGAGCGAGAAATACATCGGCTTCGTCAAGAAGCAAGATTGAACCCCACTTGTTGGCGAGAGAAAAGTTCGTCTCGAGAGCGGCTTCGACCTCTTTGGCCGTAGTTCCGAGATCGCCTGGTAGTAGGGTGTCAATTAAAGACTAGGATTCCCGCAGTTATGAGAATGGCTTACCGCATGTGATCTGAAATAAGGGCTTATTGAAAAGCTCAGCTATACCCTCTATGATGATCAATCAGAAAAGGGGCTATAGATGGGTGGGAAAAGGGGAACTGACCAGCTGTAGTTGTCTTGCCAACGCCCGGAGCACCGTGGAGGAGAATAATCAAGCCCTTTCCTGAAGTGACGTCAGTCCTGGTTTATTTCAGGGCGTTTAGATAGCACCTTAGTAGGAGAGGTGCCAAGGCGCGATGGGGTTCAATTACCTTTACCCCTGACGATGTCTAGTTGCTCCTCGCGACCAGTCGAGGACTCCCTGTCCCGAAAATGCTGCGCAACAAGAGACCTGACAATTGTTTTACGGTCAAGGCCATCTTTTGGAAAGACAAGATTGTCAAAGGCATTCCCACTCTTATTTTCCCCTGTTGGATTCTCAACCTCTCGCTTTTCTCGGTATTCGTTGAGATCCATGAGCTGGGCAACATCGAGTTTTGCTATGGATACTTAGTGAATGAAACTAAACAGCGATTGAATACAGTCGAGTGATGATAACTTCAATGGATGATACAATAGGAGTTGAGACTCACCCCAGCTTCTGCTGCGGAGGACAAAGCCAAAGACTCTGTACGACATGATGACTAGATCGTCGTCTGTAACGTGCATCTCCATGTCCTTCTGCAGAGAACCTCCCAGAACCGCAAGCGGCGCCGGGCTATTCTCCTCCGTATTTTCGAGCAGGTCAGAAAGATACTGCTCGCTTTGCTTTGCATCAATGAAATTATCATCAAGCACACGTTCTTCAAGGCAGCAATCACCATCACAATCAGCATTTTCATCGTCCGAGTCCGAGTCCGAGTCCGAGTCTGAATCCGAGTCATCGCTTTTTTTCGCCTTCTCGTCCCCAACCCCGGCTTGGGTCTGAACGTTGGGCTTCCAATTGTTATTCTTATTCCCATCTCGGGTTGCCAAAGCCTCAGTAAAGTCGATGACCACCTGACTGTCAATTTCGTCTTTCGACTCCAAAGTCAACCCACTGTAGTGCATGTGACCCACTTGCAATACTCTTAGAAACTTCTTCCCCCTAGCAATGAGGCGTCTACGAAGGTTGTCTTTGTTATCTTCGAAACGAAGGGGGTAGACTGGTAGAGACTTGATCTCTTTTAGACCTTCGTACCGCGTAATGTCGAATCTGTGAGATACTGGACCAATAACACTTCCGTCGAAGTCAATTGAGACACACTATAGTTCAGTGTGTTAGTGACTACTCTTTCAGGTGGAAGAAGTACGGCCTTTTTTGGGAGCACTGTATGCTTAAGATACCCTTGCTGCCCTGGCAGGAGGACTTTGTCTCCTAGACTGGCTAGTATAAGAAGGAAATGATTCCAAGGATAGCTTACGTGGATGAACACAGTTGTCCCGACCTTTCCCTTGGTGCGAAAGTACCACGAGTACTTACTAGCTACTCTGTGCTTTGGGCTAGTCACTTTGACAACCCTGTAACATTGCGTGTACTTATCGCCAGATTCGATCACTTCTGTTCCGGGCTTGAAAAGGTACCAGAGCTCTGAAAAGGAGATTCTCTTGCAATCTTGCTCGAGGTACCTCTGTTTCCTCAATATAGTATCATCCAGAAACGCCAGAAGACAGCTCATGTGAGCAGCTACCTCTTTAGATGCATTCATTCGAGAGGTAGCCGGATTGAGAATTGGATCGGATCTGTTTGCATCGGCTGTGCCTTCAGCTTTTGATGATACTGAATCATGTGTACTATTCGGCATATCACCACTAGCGCTCGCATTCATCTCGTCCTGAATCCTGGTTTTCCATTCCCGTGCTTCATTTTGGTAAAATGTGAGAAATTTGAACGGTCGCACCATGACCAAGGGAACACCGGGTGGACAAATTGATGATCCATGTATCAGGCCAAGTCGAGAGATAAGACCTCGTGAATTGATTCGAATCCTTTCTGGTAATGGCCCTTCTTCCGTGATTGTATGTTCCAGGGATGTTTGTCTCTCCTTATCGTCCTGTGGGGCCGTTGTCTTGTTATGAAGACCATTATATTTATAAATACTTGTCAGAATTGGCTCCCCGACAAGTACATCGATGACGCATGACTCATTTTCAGGTAATTGACTCCGAGCCTTCCATGTATGCCACTCGAGATGGTCGATGTGAGCCTTGATGGAAGATTCTTCCATATCCGCCCTCCTTTTCTTCTCGGTACTTCTCTCCACTAAATCTTCGTAGTAACTCTCTAGATCTCGTTCGAACGCTTGGTACGTCAATCGTTCATGAAACTGTTGATGCTCCAGTCGTCTTCTACTAAATTTCATGTACGTCCTTAACAAGTCGATGTTGTCTGTCGATGACAAGGATCTCCCAAAGATGTCTCTCTTATACTTCTCCGCGTTAAAAGTACTCATCATCGGGACGGGAGGGACAAGTCTTCCAGATAAAATGGAGTTCGCCTCCTCTGCATCCGACATGATTTTCATAGTTAGATTGGCTTGCTGCGTAGCTTGAGAATCTTGTCTAGTTCGTTCGTCCACCTCGGCGAGCTTCTTCCGCATCTGCTGCAGCTCCTTCAATAACTCGGACACTTCGGTGGTTGCTCCATTTTGGATCATCTCGACTGGATTGGTATTAGGAAGAGAGATGCTGTCTCTCCTGTTTGAATCGTTACCGTTCGCATCCGTGTTTCCTTCCGGGCGAGAAGTATCCTGATTCTCGCTTTGATCACTCATCTTTTCTCCCGCTCGAAGAGACGTGGCTTGTGATTGTAACGAGTTTTATACAGATCATAGGATTCGCACGAGGGACAAGATAAAAAAAAAGGGTAGACTTGGAGATTGTTGCGGAATTGCGTTCTATTACTTCATAGAAGGTATCACGACAAAACCATAGAAAACATATTTGGGATAAAATTCCTGATAGGGTTCCCTTGAATATGACCGAAGCCCTTTGCAACACCCTTCTTGCGGGGTGGGGGATGGGGTTAACGTGTAAGCAATATTGGGGGCCAGATTCAACGAATAATAGCTAAGCGAATGAGAAGTGTATTCTTGAATAGAGGATTATTAGTGGCTGTCGTAGGTTGCCTAAATCATGCATAGAGCTGAGGTCAGCATAGCCGAGCTCTGCAGGCTACAAGAAGCAGGCTCTGGGGCGGTGTGGACGGTACTCCTGGTCAACTGGTGATGAAACTTCTAGCCCCCATCTGGATGATCTGATCAGGGTTCAAACCAACAGGGTGGGCAGGGACGTAATTTGTCGATCGCAAAGCTGGCTGCTAGGTGTCCGTCGCTTACAATCATTATTTAATCCAGTCTAGTAACGGTTCGTCGGGAGCGTCTTCGCATTACCATGCGGCTGTTTTTGATTGGAATATGAAAGATGAATGTTTCGGAAACAGTACCTCGGTTTTATCTCCAACCCGTGGCAGTAGATTTTGTTGACAAGCGCCTCCCTCGTCTCCATCCAGCATTTGCTCAACATCGTTACAAATATAACTCTAAACTTGATCGCTACATCTGCAATAGTGTACATTCTCCAACCAACATGCCAATCGAGGAAGATAAGCCACACGTAAAGCCACCGAAAACGCTCAGTCCCCCAGAAATCATACTCTCGATGCGCTTCTGGGATACGGTATTTTCGGATGCGATGAAAAGGCTGCAAGAGAGTTACGAAGAACCTAAAGGTCGCCGCGACACTGTATACAATATTAGAGACTTGAAAAGCTGGGATGAAGTCTACTACCAGCTCGAGAGCTGTCGCGAAAGATACTTAGATGACCATGGCTGGACGAATAAAGTGAAACGAGGATGGCGTACGTTTTCCGAGAACATTGGCCCGGTACAAGAAACTTGGAACCTAGTGCCAGATGTTGACTACTTGACTCCAATTCGAGGGGCAGTTGATTTTCTGCTAGATGTAAGTTTGGTATTCCATAGACTTTGCCGAGTTGCTACTCATCTATGATTCATAGGCTATAAGAAGAGCATCTGAAACACGTCAACAAATCCTGCAAGGGCTTGATAGGTTGGATAGTATGTTTCGAGATATAGAGCTATTCTTGATAGTGTTCCCGACAGACGAACCAGTTCTTCAAGCGGGAACGGAGCTGGTTGTCTCAGTCCTAGCAGCTGTTGAGAAATTGATTGGCTTCTATATCAAGTCCAGAGGTGAGTTGGCATGTTGAAATAAGGGAGACGAATAATATGCATATATAACTTGCCCCTCAATCCTTCATTAGCATTTTCCCCTCCGATTTGCCAGAAAAAGGGCTGGTATTCTCCTACGCTATACCTAACACTCCTTTCTGTGTCACTTTGGAAAATCTAGTCTTTACGTTCCAACCTCTCGATATACCCTCGACCGCTAGAAGCGCTAAATACGTTATCATAGGGAGAAAAGCTCTTTCGTCTCTATTTACAGGCGAAGACTATGAAAAGGACGTAATTAGTAGTCTTGGTGATATCACAACGAAAAGCGAGACACTTCGGTACGAAGCTACAAAGGCCGACATGTCCCAATCGGCAAAAAACTGGCGTCTAGCCGAGACAAGTAAGATTATATTTCATTTGGAACTGAATCCTCGTTCTCATCACGACTCTCCAGGGCATGAGGAACTTCGTAGAACTCTCAGCGGTGGCCATGACGAAATTCTGCAACGTCAAGCAAGCCTGAAAGCACACTCGGAGGATACAGCACAGAAAGTCAATAGTGTCTACAATCTCCTCGTCGAGTACGAGAAGAATCAACAAGGTAAGCTGCGATTCGACATTTTAACCGTTATCGGATATTCAATGCGTTAACTCAGGTGGGAATTGGTCATAGAACGGAATGCGGCGTTACAGAAGAGAAATGAAGAGCTCGAAAAGAGCTTTTCAGACCTACGATACATAAATGTTCAACTTCAAAGAGCCCTTACACCAAATATGCCTTCCATTTCACACACGGACTGCTATGTGAAACAGGATGATCTGTGGGATCTCTTCAGCGTCTTCAGTTTTGAGGACCAGGATATGCAGTACATAACAGAGAAGCAAGAGCAACTCCCTTTCCACGAGAGAGCAATGTCTGAGAATCTGGTTAGCAACACCCGATTCCGCGAGTGGATGGTGTTTCCGACATCGAGAGAGCTTCTTATACAGGGGAGTCTCACCGGTGATCGCCAGATATCCACATTGTCTGTATTTTGCTCGACAACCATAACAGCAATTCGGGGACGACCGAATTACATCTCGTTAGTACACTTCTGTGGCCTTCATGCTGATATCGACTATGATGTAGATGCTGGGCCTAGAGGGATGATCATGAGTTTCATTGCTCAGCTGCTGTGTCAATGGGACTTTGACACTACTTTTCTTCACGGCCATGTAGATCTCTCGTGGATCGAATACGGCGGGGACCCTAGCAAAGAAGACCTATATGGTTTATTAAACTGGCTTGTCCGGCAACTCCCATCCAGTCAGACAATATTTTTTGTCATTGACGGGGCCTACCACTACGAGAGGAGTGACCACGTTGGGGCCTTCATCGATTCCGTGGCGTTTATACTGGGCATCACACTAGATGAAGGAGTGACCGCGACGGTTAAGGTTCTTGTCACTAGCCCTTGTCGCACAGCTGAGGTCCGTGAAGGCTTTCATCATGATGCTGTGTTGTTGTTGATTGAAGAGTCTGGCGTAGGCTTAGATTCTAGCTATCGACGGTTTCAACATCAGGTCACCAGGGCCTTTGAAACGAAGTAGCAAAGATTTGGTAGTATCGTCAATCGAATACTATTCATAGCGGACGGATTAGACATAAAGAGGTAAACGTCGGCTCATGTTCTAGCTACTAGGCGATTCTATAGAAACTGGTCTTACGAAGTATGGCGTAATTATAGTATTTCGCATAATACCCTGGGTTCATTATCAGGGAATGTATCCGATTTCCTCTATCGGCCATTGAATCAGGAGCCGATGTTCCCTGTCTAGCAACGCATACGACTTTGCGATCAGATGGTCTGCCCAACCGTGCAACCACCATTGACTCTTTAGTCCCTTTAGCAACACACAGAAGAAAGCCAGGATTGTCACTGCGCTTTGCGTCGGCGCGCGAAGTAATGGCACAAGATCATCAGAGACTTGGAAAACCCAAACGAATATGTCGGTCACTTCATACCCGTGGCCGCGCTCGCAGTCCATGGACAGAAATGATTTACGTAACTCGGCGATTGCGTTTATATATGTTTTACGAAGTCCTTCGTCCGGTTCACTGCGCTCGATCGAGGTCTGCAGCCTGTCGAGATGTTGGTTTACAGGTGAAGTAGTCTGCCGCTGGACTTCTCGCGCTTGCCAACGATCGGCGCCATATTGAAATATAGGGGCCAAGGGCCCATCTACCTGTGCGCTTGCCAATTCGGATAAGGCACGGGTGCCTTGATGTAGAAGAAACCAGCTAGGCATATCAGTCTCACCGGCTAGGAGAAGGTGGTCGTCACGTCGTGGGTAGCCGAAGGCGTAAAAAACGGTCAATACGGAGAACAGAAACAGGTTCTCTACCGTAGAAGCGCTGACTTCCGGTATCAAGTTACCTAGAAAGCTTAATTAGCATCACCGTCAAATCGATGCAACATGAGACGGACCAGCAACTCTAGAAGCGATCTGGTGATGATGCACAGCCGTCGATTGGTAATGCTCTCTCATATGTGGTCGATAATAAGCTAACTGGAGGCTAGATATCGCCAACAGAGCTCTCATGACATAATCGCATTTCAATCCGACCTGGACAACGGTGATTCGGTAAAAGTCTCGGATCACCGTGCTCTCGGAAAGCGTGGCATATGTGCTTGTGGTATAGTTATGAAGTAGTTCCAGGTGGTCCATGTTCAAATCCAGAAAAACCCTCGAAGGGACAGACTGCGCTGTTGAAGCGATGAAGTCACAGTCGACATGGTGTCTGATACAGTTGCTACAAGCCGGCTTTTGCTCGTCACACTGAATCGATACGTCAGTGCTTGTGTCTCCTGTGACGATAACTACGAGAGACAAAAGTAGATAGAAATGGAAGACTTGCTTTAATTTTTCTTGACTTGCAGGTCTTACAGCCGAGGCGGCTTTTTTGGTGAGACCTTCTTGGCCCGGACGGGGCTACCCTTCGTTGGGTTGATTCGGGCGAGATTGGTGAATTTGCATCCATCTAAGCATATGTACGAGGCGAACCCGACCAGAACAGACGAAGTTCGGGTCATTCGGACGTTGGGTAAGTTTGACAAACTAGGATAGGGTCTTTCCTCCATTTACCAGGAGAGTGGAGCGAAAAGTCCGAGCAAATACGAACTGAAGCGGGCTAGCTCAGCCCCTGAAGCACCACTCTATTGGCAAGGTACTTCGTATGCACTATACTAAGTAGGTTAGATATACATAAACTAACACCAAACGGCCAATACCGCTTTGACAATCCGAGCTGATGCGAGATAATAGGACCCAAACAGCGGTGTTTTGGAGTCGAAGAGGCTATAGCAAGCTATATCAGCATATGACTTAGAAACGACACACAATCTTAGGCAGCCAACCTTGATTCAATCCGAATAGTACCCGTATAGGAGGAGCGCCTTCGGGTTTCGTAGCCAGCATCAAGGATAACACCTTAAACAAATAATGAATGGGGCTCTAATACTAGATTAGACTGTGTTTACCGTGATGAAGATGACGAGTCAGCCTTCACAATATCGTACCTAATTACCCAGAGTAATGTTCAGACCATGCATTATGAATGATTTAGATAACGGGCCTGTTCTGCTAATAGCAGATCTATTGAAAGCTGTCGTGCTCTAATCATTAATACCACCTAACATACCACCTAACATACACTCTTCATTCGAAAGGTTTAACTTCTCCAAGTGAGCGCACGACGTGTTTACAGTCAACTACTCTTAAAGAACTATTCGAGAAAAAAAAAACACCTGCTTATACTAGTTTTCCGGCTCCGACTAAAGCTTGTGATATGGCTGAGGCGACACCATGTACCGTGGAGACGTGCGATCCATCGCAGTCATGGTATGGCTACCAACCGAACCTAGGCATTAACGTCTTCTTCGTTGCTGCGTACGGCATCTCAGCTGCATATTGCTTCACTATCGCCATTTGGAAGCAAAAATGGCTTACCTACACAATTGCTATCCTCGTCGGATGTTTGCTTGAACTTATTGGTTACGTGGCACGAATTGTCGGTCATAATGATCCTTGGTTCTCTACCGGGTGGATCCTCCAATATTCCATTATCACTTTCGCTCCTGTTTTCATGAGCGCAGCGTGAGTTATTGCCATTCTTCTCCATTTACCGTATAGCGGTCATTCATTAACCTTCTATAGCCTTTATGTTTGTATCGGGCGGATAGCCGACTTCCTAGGACGAGGTGTCTTTGATATAAACCCAAGACTATACTCACGTATTTTTATTCCTTGCGATATCGTCGCGTTAGCAGTGCAAGGCGCCGGAGGTGGTGTTTCGGTTACCGAAAGTGTCACAACGACGGGTGTGACCCCCGGCGCGGCCATCGTCATTGCCGGCTTGACCTTCCAGCTCATATCTCTCTCGGCTTTCTTCGTTTTGTTTGGCGCCGTCCTCTGGCCTAGCAATATCTGGCACCCTGAGTCTTCTAGCTTTCCCATCCGCCAAGCAACACGGCTTCGGACATTTGCGATGTGCATAATCACCGCCATTCTCTTAATCATTGGCCGATCAGCCTTTCGGGTTGCAGAATTATCCCAGGGCATCAGAGGAGGTCTGATCCATAACGAGTTGCTGTTTATCATTTTCGATGGCTTCCCAGTCCTAATCGCCACTGTGATCATTATCACTGCTCATCCCATTTTTATGCTTCAGACAAAACAAGATTACAAGTATGGAAAGCCTAGCAGCTATGAAATGCTCGTCTTGTCGGGAATTATGGCTTAACATTGGGAGATGACCCCTTTCATCTCATTTCTGGTCATTTTCTAATGCTATAAGTGAATTTCTGCATGGAATCCTATAATTTGCAGATGAGCTTTGATGCATTTTATCCTCGCATCGCGTTCCCATGTATCTCTTCACTGCTTTTAGACAACACATGGTAATGTGTCTCACCAAATTCCCTATGTTTGTATAATACAATATTTTCACTTTCCTACAATATAAAGAAAATATGTTCGGTATATTGTTTCCAACAGTGTTTTAAGGGGTCTAATAGAGACGACTTATACGGCTACTTAGCTATAGCTATTATTGTCGATAAAGATTTGATTCTAAAGAACTAAATCCGTAAGATCTAACGATTATGAGAATTTTATGATAGGTAATCTTCGACATCCAGATGACTTTGCGTACGTATTAAAGAGAAGAAGGCGAACTATACACTTGCAGATTTCGTTCTCTACATTTGTTTGGTCATGAATACACAACGCTTGGGACACAGATTATGTGAGCAGTATGATATTAGCAGCTTAGGCTAGTTAATTGATGAGATCTTTCTATATTCCTTATTTTCGCTTATCAGTGCTGAGCCCCGCGTTACAGGCTTATGCAGCTTTTGCCTCCGCTTCGTGGGCGTAATCTCGCGCTACGGGACATTCGCTCGCGCTTTCTCGGGTCCATGTCGCAACTACAGAGAAACCACCAACCCAAATAGGTAAATCATTGTACGACTTCCGAGAGAACCGAATTCTGACTTCTTTTAACCGAGCCCATGCGAGGGCGTATCTACCATTTAGGTAAATGATGCAATGGGCGGGGGCGGTTGTAGCTATTATGCTGAATGTAACGCTATAAGTTCCTACTATGACTTCATAAACTAACACAACAAGGGCTAGTGATTATTGTTTTTCTTTTATTTCACCCAAAAATGGCGGTTCATGTTTTGGCCGTGCCCATCTCCCTTCAGGTGTGATCTTTTCCAGGCCATCAGATAGCGCCCTAAGGAATTGTCCCGTTCAACTGGCCGAGAGTTAGGTCTTGTGTCTCGATCACAAAATTGACGAGAATGTCGAACGTGAGAGGGACTTTTGGTCTCTCCCACCCTTTTTCGAACGGTAGACGTTCGAACTCTGCATAGAATCCCAATCTTGTCAACTTGTGATTATTTAGAGCCGAGCTACAGCCAGCCTGATAGCCAAAGTAGTTGGAGAAGGGGAGATAGACTAGTGCGAGATAACTTACCGAAAAAGTACCGCACCAGCTCTAGAGGTGTCGATATCTTATCCTTGATATCGCTAGCCTCGAGATTCCAGGTGCCGAAGACCAACTGGTAGGCTGCCGTCTCTCCGTAATCGAAGTAAGACCCGATTTGGGGGAAGGTAAATGAAGGGTTCGTTGACGCCGAGGTAATTACACGAGCCGTGCGGGCTCTGGCGGCCTGTCTCACGTCTATTTCTGGGGTGGTGAAATACGAGAGCGTCTCTTTCCAGGTCTCCTCGTGAAACACGTCCGCTGGACCGAAGAAGGTGTCCTGACGGCTATGAGTGAGGAAGAAGTTAATCGCCCTAAATAGAAAATGGGGGAGATATTATAGACTTTGCGTATGCTCACCTCAGGCTACCATCATGCTCGAGGATGTTGTGTGTGGTCAAGTCGTTCAAGTTGATGGTTGTCGCGTTCGGGTCTGGATTGGTAGGTTGCGCGAAGTCATACAGAGGGCTGACGACACTGACATCCCAGTTAATGGCCGTATTCAAAGCCTCAATAGCGATAGCTTTGCTGATTTCTTTGCCATTATGGGGCAGGTAGCCATGGTTAGCGAGTGTGTTGAGCATAGGGCATGGGCCTCGAACTGTCATGGGGCAGGTTAATCAGTTGCTACCGTCCAAATTCCCATTTATTATAAATATAAATGGCATTAGATTGCTTTAAAATGAAGTCCTCACCATCACCCTCCTCTGGAGCTCTCCAATTATGTATTTCATGCTGTATGGCGAGCACCGATACAGCAAACGGGGCAGCAAAGCAAACAAGTTTCATGATGGCGAGTGCTTAATGCAGTCAATTGAATTGGTTTCAAGAAAGTTTAGATGGGTAGTTAGCGGAAATACAGCTTACTTATATATTGATATCTCAGGAAGTAGTCCGAAGTGAACAAGAAGACCGCCGAGTGACTCTCAATCAAGTTTTCTAGCTCTCTTACTCCAAAGTTCTCGTGTTCGCAAAACAGCTCCACCAATCCCGGAAGGTTTCATCAATACTAAATCGTAGATGAACAACATCTCGCATTATCCCGAGCTATCCGAGGTGGATCATCTCAGCTTAGGGCTGGCAGTCTACCCCGCTAGGCTCTGCACGACTCCTAGTACTGGCGCGATAGAGATTGGAAAGTCTCAGACGTGGCTCGACTGCTAAGAAGACAAAAATCGAGCAAGGGCCTATGTATTGCTGTGCGCAGAGACAATAGCGGCCTTGAGCCTGTAGGCGTCACGTCGAGAATAGTCAGGAGACTGATTATGAACTAATGAGGACTCCGTAGGTCATGCGGTACAGAGAAAGCTTCGCACTAGACTCACGGGGCGTAGACGCGGTGTGCAGTTTACAAGGAAAATCTGCCATACAAGGCTGTATTGATTAATACGAAGTATTTCTCCACAGACGGGAACACATCGCCACTGTCTGTTGAGAGAGAACTGCATCAAGGAGTCACTTCATGTACTGGACCGAATAAGGAGCCACGAACATCTAGTTCCCATGTGCACATATGAGGCTCCCCATCCCATCTATATATACCTAATATTCACTACTGTCTTTAGACTCACTAGCCTACTCAATTCTCAGTCTTACGAATGACCGCAGTATCTAGTAAGGTAACAGTGTAGGATTCTTTACCATCAATTGGGGGTATATGTTCTATGTCTGCTAGCTTGCCAAATCTCATAATCTTATGATAGTGTAAGGTAGCTCAAACCTTCTCAAACGAAGAGTGCATGATCCTTGGCGCACAGGTTCTTGGAGTTGTGGAAACCATGAACCGTACAGTTTGGAATCACCCTAATGGTATCGGAGGCAGTTATTGACTATCTTGAGTACGACTTCGACTTTGTCTCATGGAAAAGAGTAGGGAAGTATGTAAATTCTTATCTCTCCGTAATTTGAAACTCCAGTTCTGAATTAAGAAGGCAGTTCCTCAAATGAGCTCACCCAGGTTACTCAGCGTCCTCAGAAACCGAGAGATATCACATTCTATACTCATATTAACCTAAACCACAGAAAATAGTGCGATTTCCAAAACTTAATAACCTAACAAATTTCAATCAAAATATGTCACTCCTAAAGCTTCCACATGAACCCTAGTCACCAACTACCATTTAGGCCTATGGTTGTAGATGAACTGTTAGCAACCCTCTCAACCACCACACTCAAAAACAACCTCTCTAGCTTATGTCCGAAGCTTAAAGACGTAATTTTGACGGTCTTCCTGTATCATTTGCTCCATTCAACATTTCCAGCATTGTCATAGCGATAATACCGCTGGTGTTTCACACTCCATTGCCACTTATTGTTCTCAGCTTGGGTTTGTTGAGCTGCCGAAGAAGAGGAAGCTGTGACATCTTGCCAAATAGTGCTACCATTGTGGTCTATTCGATAGTATCTCTGATGTTGCGAGCTCCAGATCCAATCACTTTGAGATGACTGGCCTCGATGCGATCTCGATGCTGACGAGCTGCTTGCGGCAGAGTTAGAGTATCCTCCACTTTGTCTAAAGGTAGCAAGCCATTGTTCACGAGTGTAAACTTTTGAATGCGCCCGAACAAAAGCGTCAATCTTTTTGTTTAGATCTGCATAATCTGATTAGAATTAGGATATATAATAACCTGGTTGTCTCATACCGTCTAGGGGCATCTGTTTAGCAGCTTGAAGTGAGTAATGATCGGTATGTTCATGGACGAGAATCAAGTCCGGCGGCAATGGGGTGCCTGGATAACTAATCAGCTTGGTTCATATTAGCAATTCAGTCGTACGTACCCTCTGGAATTGCGAACACAACCACGTTGCTGCCCTTGAAAGCCTTGACAAGGTCCTCCTGCTTCTCACCAAGAGGGCGCATCGAAGCCCCATTAGGACCTAGACATAGTCAGGCATTGTTGAATTAATTTTTAAAATAGAATATCCACGAACCTGAATAGGTGCTAGGATCCAAAGCCCTTGGCTGAACAATTCCATCATCTGTCAAAACGTCGAAACTCCTCCTCCTCTTCACACTCCATTCTCGAAGCTTGATGGACCGACCAGCGTTAAGGCGGAAAAGCATGATCGGGATATACTTGTAAGAACGGATGAACGACATGTTGTATGATTCGGTATAATTGAGGCGGGGTTGAATGATAAGTTATTTTGATATGAGTAGATGTAGTATACCCAGAACAGCTTGATTTCGACACACCAATCCCATCCTTTTTTTTGAGAATGCCTGTCTTTTATAATAATTTGTGAGATACAACACAGCCTACTGTCTCTTTTGTGTGGACCAGTAGCCTTGGTCTGTTGTTACGACCTGACAGCGTGTAAGTCTGTGAGCTCTAATACCATCTGCCGTGCTACTTCACACCATCTCGAACTTCTGCCCAATTATTCGAGCGAATGAACATACATGACGCTTTCTTTAGGTATTTACTACCAACACGGCGCCAATCAGCCTAATGGTTTGCTGTTGGTAGTTGTGGAACCTGATGGACAGGCAAACAAACTGTGCTGCAACCAAGAAGCCGGGACCTATGTACGACGTTTTATTATCTCTTTGAGGCGTCTCCCTTATCTCGGTGTTGGGAGCTAAATGAGTTTAGGTGATTTCAATCCCTGGAGTATTTCTACTTATGCTGTTCGATTTATACCAGTAGCCTCATATCGGGTATCATGGCACCTAGGTCGTAAGCTGAAGGCGGCCAACTTATTTTCGTCAACACGCTTACACGTGCACCAGTCCATTTGGTCTAGCAACGGATTGCGAAGAGGAGACCGGGAGGAAACAGACATTTTAAATAATTAATAGAAAGGTGAGAAACCAGCGGTATCAGATGGCTCTAGAACCCGAGTTCCCATAAAGCCGAAGAAATTGATTTGTACGTCGAAAATCTATCTAGATGAACGGAGGATTGAGGCTCAGCACGCCCCCTATACCCTGCGATGTTGGTTGTTGGCACGCTAGTCCATAGCGTGGCCCACAGCACAATCATCGGTGACCAATCCGGGGATACAGAGTCCCACTGTACAAGGCAGGAACCAAACCATCAACCAACAGTCCATGTTTTAAATCTTGTCCGCGGTGCCTTCTTTTCGATTGTTGCCTGTTTTCTCATTACCTACCTACCAACCAACACAATTCTCCTCTGACAATGATTGTCGTAACGAGACGTCTCGTTTCGCGCCCACTGCTCGCGCCGCGGATCCTTCGCCGTGGCTTCTTGGTCAAGGCCATCTATTCATCGTTTCCCGCCACTCTCATGTACTACAGTCCTCGGCAAAAAGTTGGCTTGTACGACGAGAAGGAGGCCGACGATCGCCCACACGATAATTACAACGATGGCGTCAGGCTACACAATGGCCTAGTCTTCCCAAGCATGTCTAATGATCCAAGTGCGTTAATGATTGGCATCTTTGCGTTCGCAGACCAAGATTGACAAAATAACCACAGCTAATGGTGCTGTCATGTACCCCAACACATTTTTGATGCAGGAGCTCATTCGCCGGTACTATGACGAGGCTCTCGACCGAGAAGAAGACGGCCAAAAAGTTGATACGCCTTACATCTATTCTATTCCTAAAGGTCAGTCCATCACTGTCGCGTCCCAACGTCGATTCTCACATTGGGTACCCAGGAACGCCCATTCCTAGTCATCTCATCCTGATCAACCAGTATATTGCAAGGTTCTCTCTTCAACCGGCTCGGGGTATGCCGCTTCAAGGTAATTTGCTTTCTAACTCATATTTTACCGCTCCATGCTGATGATATATTCAGCGCTGAATGAAGCGCTAGATGAATTCTTCAGCAAGCACGCCAAAAAGGAGACGGCGGACACTTGGTTGGATAAACACCAATATCACCTTGCAATCGATGATGACATAGATGCCAAGTGGATGTCTGAGTAAACCAAGCTCATAACCATAAACTGATCTGGGTTGCTTCACCTGTGTAATTGACGTCTGAGGGGCGATTAGCTCAATCGTGACATACTGTTGGTGGCAGTGCCGAGGAACTTCAGTGTCCCAACCCTGGCTTAGCTGATGCCTAGAGCCGGCTGGGCTTGTATCGATATGTATAGTATGATTGAAGCTTTATAGTAATGTGAGGTTCCCGCTTTCCAGAATCTACGCATCTAGGAAGCGCCCGTTTTCTTAATCTAGTCTTATCGCCGACCCTGTTCGTTTCAACTATGTAATTTCAGTAGTATGATGCTCTCTCCACTATGGACGTGGATTGATCGGTAGAAGATGCCCTTTATCTACAATGACAAGTAACCACCTCTTCCACACAACCCAAGTTTATCTAGGAATTAGCTATCGGCTCGAATGACGTCCTATTACATCCCGAGAAGGAGACTTGTACCATTCACGATGTTATTCGACGAGCATCCTAGAAATGCCTTCACAGTTTCCTATCCGTGCTGCCTGCCTCTCGAGTAGCCATGGAAGTTGGATTTTTCAGTGGCCTCCGGAAACGCCTCGAGCCAATTGTCCCGAGTGTAGACCCGGGCTACTTTCCACATGAAGTCGGTGATCTTACTATTGAGGTCTGTATCTGTTTGTTAAACTCTGTCTTGACACATTACCGGGAACATGCTCACCCTCTATACACATAGGGGCTCCAGGCTGAAGCGAATAATGATCAGATCTTTCGTGAACGAGCAATAGGTCATCGGGAAGTTGAGTTCCTATTTGCGTTAACATGTGAGCTTTTAAATAAAAGTGTCAGAAGATAGGCGCGGGGAAGTTACCTTTTGCGATGGCATAGACGATTACGTCTGGACCACGAAAGCGAGACATGACAAGCGATTGCTGGTAGGGCGAATTGGGTCTCAAGGATGCGCCGTTCGGGGCTACAAGAGTGGGAATCAGCAGGGGATAGTTGGTATACACGTTGTTTCAAAGACACGTACCGATGTAAGTCTGGGGATTCAGCGCTTTCGGCTCAACTTGGCCGTTTTGAGCAACTATATCGAAGACATGCCGGCCTGGTTGCTGCACTCGTAATTTCACGTGGCGACCGTTATTCACACGAAACAATTCTTTCGGGAAACTCCTGAAGACGCTGATCAGCCCGGCAGAAGCCATTTTGATAGTTCTTGCTCAAAGTCTATAAAAATCGGGAGGCTGGTAGACTACAGTAGTTGGTACATCCGACCCACACACATCCACTATATATATAAAGGTACCATCCTACCACACTATACCTAGACTTGGTTTTTTAATGCAATAAAAAATACTATATATTAACCTTATATTTTAACTAATTATAAGCCTAAAAGCTTATAACTTTATAAATAAAATATTATTAACTATTATTATATTAATTATTTTTTTTTTATTTTTTTTTTTATAGTATTAAAAAGCTACTGCTTTTTTTATTAAATTAAAATAATAAAAAATAATAAAAACATGTTAATAAAAGCGCTATATTTAAACGGTAGCTATTTTATTATATATTTTAATATAGCATTTATTATTAATATAATATTAATTATTTTAATAAAAATAAAAATAATTATATTTTTTTTATTTATTTAATTATATATAAAAACTTTTTATTATTATTATAAAAAATATTATTAAATTTTAAGTTAAAAACTATATTAAAATAACTTAAATATTTTTTTTTATTTTTATTTAAAAAAGCATAAATTAATAAAAAATCTTAAATATATATTATCGATTTTATTTTTTTAACAATAAAAAATTAAATAAAAAAACAAATTTAAAATATTTTTAACCTTTTAAATTAAGCTTAACTTATATTTAAATATTAGGCTAAAATTGTTTATAAAAGCTTAAAAATTTATATTAAAATATAACTTTAAAATTTAATCATTTATTTTACTAATTTATTATTGCTTTTTTAATAAAAAAAACTTTTTATATTTTACTTAAAAATTTAAAAATAAATAGCAAATTTAACTTTTTTATAAAAACTTTTTAAATTATAACTATTATTTTAAATTATTTTTACTACTTATTTTTTTATTAAGTTTACTATTATTACTTTTATTTTAAAAAGTTTTTTTTATTTTTATATTTAATAATATTAATAAAATTAATCTCTTTAGCTTTAAAGTTATTACTAGGCCTTTTATATTAAAGCTAGCATTTTTTAATATTATAAAAAAATTAACTTTAAAATAATATACTTTTAAAACTATTAATATATTTTTTTAACTTAAAATTTAACTTTAATAACTTTACTTTAATATTTACTTTATTAAAAAATATTTTATAAAAATTTACTTTAAATAATAATATTAACTTATATTAATTTATAATCGATAATAACTATTAAAATAAATAATAAAATAAAAATAGCTGTTTTTTTTAAAAAAATTATTATTTTTAAATTATTTATTGATTTTTTTAAATTTAAAAAAAATATAAAAAATTATATATATATTATAAATTATATAAACTATTTACTTAATAATATAAAAAAAAAACCTGTTAAAATATTTAATATATTAATTAATATTAAACTTTATAAAGTATAAAAAGTTTAAAAAATTAGCTAAAAAAAAGTTATAAGCTATATTTATAATTAATATAATTTAAACGTTTAAAACTTTATTAAATAATAAGCTAATAAATTTAATATTATTAATAAAAAGGTTATTATAACTAACTTATAAAAACTAATTAAAAAAAAATTAAACTTATTAAAAGCTTAATATTTTAAAACTTATTATTTAAGTAAAAAACTATTATTTTAGCTATTAAAAGCTTTATTTTTTTTTTATTATAAAACTTTGCTTTATTTACTTTAAACTTAAATAATTAAACTTTAAAACTTACGCTATTAATAAAATTTTTTTTTTAATAAAATTTTTTTAAAAGCTAAATAATAACTATAATAATTTTATTTTTACTTTTTTTTAAACTAATTATATTATTATTATAAAAAAAGCTTTAAAAAAAAAACTAGCAAAAGTAATAACTTTTAAAGCTGCTTTAATAAAAACACTTTAAAAAAAGCAAAAAAAAAAATAATATAATAAAATAATAAAAATAATAATAATAATAGCAGTAATAATAATAATAATAATAATAAAAAATAAAAGAAAAAATAATATTATAATAATTATAATAGTTTTAGCTATAAGCATTATATATTAGCAAGTAAAAAAGTTATTAATTATGCTGCTAATAAATATTATTAAAAATATTTTAACCTAGCTTTTAACTAGTTTAAAAATAATAAAAAACAAAAAACTTAAAATAATAATAATAAAATAACTACTTTAACTATTTATATTAAATTATTACTAGGCTTATTAAACCTAGTATTTTTAATAATTTAAAATAATATAAAAAATAAAAAATAAACGCTATTATATAAACCTAAAATCTTTAGCAAGCTATTTAATAAATTTAAAAAAAGCTACTACTTAAAAAAAACATTTATTATAATATAGTAAAGCTTAATAGTTATTATTTTATTAAATTTTATATTAAAAAAAATATTAATTAAAATAAGCTTTTTTAACTTATTAAAAAAAAAAACAAAAAACTTATTAAAGCAAATCTTTAATTATATAATATTAAATAATAATATTAACTAGTATAACTTTTATAATAAATTATTATTTTTAAACTTATATTTTTATAAAAAAGTATTATTTTATAAAATTAAAAGCTTAATAATTACCTTTAAATAAATAAGCATTATTAAATTTTTTATTATTATTAATAAAAAAACTAATATCTAGGCGTACGCTATCGGCCTTTAAAGATAGGCACGCAAGAAAGGCCAAAGGTTTTCTGCAGGTTAGCTTATAACTATTTCTTTTTATAGCGACCCTTGTTTATTTTTTAAAACGCAAGCGATTTTATAAACTTGTTTAATATAATAAAAACATGCTTTATTTATTTATAAGTAAGCTGCTAGTTTAAGTTTAGTAATAAGTAAATCTTTATTTTTTTTTTTTTTTAGCAATTAATATATAAGCATAAACTATATATATAAAAGTATATATATAAAAAGGTATAATAAAAAGAATTATAATGTTGCCGCCGAGTTTTGTTTAATATAAAATTAATTATAACTAAAAGGCGCAGCCTGTGCTTATATTTATAGCTATAGCTATAGCTATAGCTATATTTATATTTATATTTATATTTTTGTTGCTTGTTTAAGTATTTTTTAGGAATAATACTTTTGTTTATTAACTAATAAGCAAACATTTAAGCTTTTATTTAATTAAAATAAAAAATTTTTTAACGCTTTTATTAGTTAATATATTGCAATAAAATATTTATTTAGTTAAAATATACTATAGCTAGTTAAAAAAATATAAGATAATAATATATATTATTTTGCTTTATTATATAAAAGGTTTAACGTAAGCTTTGCGCAAAAAATAACTTTTGCTTTTTTTATTATATAATTAGTATATATTTGCTAGCTAAAAGGCTTATTAATTAATTAAAGGCCTTTACTTTTCTAACTTTTTTACTCTTTTTCTGCTTATTAATTATTTATTAGTCTTTTTACTTTATTTTTCTTTTTTTTTTTTTTTTATTTTATTTTTTTTTACTATTTACTTTTAACTTTTAATTAATAATTATATTTTTAACTATTAATAACATTATCTGCAAGCATATATTTAAAAGTAAGCTTATAATATAAAAACTTAGTATTGTTTAAATTTAAATATTTTTAATATTTTATTATTTATATTATTATTTTATTAACGTTATAATTTTAAAACCTAAAAAAAAGCCGGTTTATATGCTGTTTTAGCTTTAATATTTAAAGTAAACTAATTTAAGTTTAACAAAATGTTTTTTTTATTAATAAATTTTTAAGCTAAAATATTTATTAATATAATATAAAATAAAACAGCTTTTAATATATAATTTTATATTTTAATATTTTTTTTAAGCTT